>JANHGB010011620.1:5000-54010 GCA_026283785.1 Coracopsis vasa | reverse complement strand
TCATGAGAGCAGAGTAGAGGGGCAGGATCACCTCCTTCGACCTGCTGGTCACACTCCTTTTGATGCAGCCCAGGATACGGCTGGCTTTCTGGGCTGCGAGCGCACACTGAAGCCGGCTCATCTTAAGTTTCTCATTGACCAACGCCCCCAGGTTCTTCTCTGCAGGGCGGCTTTGAATCTCTTCTCAGATTATTTCAGATAATATGTACTGTGGAATATAGCCCTTGATGGCATAGCCCCTCCTCCACATTATGTTGGTCTGGGTCTATGAAAGGCACTGGTTTCTACATTTATCTCTTAGCGGCTGTTTTTTACATCATTTAGTTAATTTTAGAGCAGTTAAAACATTGAAAGTAGATTATCAGAAGACAGTTCTGAAGAACTGGCACAATCTTACTTAGATGATGGAAATGTAGAACTCTCACCTTGTCACTCCTGAAAGTGATTCTGCACCACTCCATCATTAACAAATAAACTTCCACCCTATCTTCTTTACTGTGTGGCTGTGAGGATGGTGAGGCACTGGATCAGGTTGCCCAGAGAAGCAGTGGTTGCCCCATCCCTGGCAGTGTCCAAGGCCAGGTTGGACAGAGCCTTGGGTGACATGGCCTGGTGTGAGGCATCCCTGCCCATGGGATCTTAAGGTCCTTTCCAACCCTAACCATTCTATGATTCTCTTTGATATTCTCCTTTCAAAGAGACTCTAAACATGCAAACCCAGTAATGCCAAACTACAGCCCAACTGCTTTCTTATAAAGCCATTTAAGTATGTGTACCTTAAACATTTTCCATAGATTCAGTTGATAAAATTTGGAGAGGGAAGGGATTCTCTCTGTGAGGTTTCTGATCAAACAATGTTAATGCTAACATAACTACGACATTTTCAGGAACTCATTATCTTCATACATTCATTTTTTGGAAAGCACATCAAAACCCAAAGCAGGTATTTTCAGGCAAAATATAGCAGGTGTAAGCTCAGAAACTTCTTACCCTGATTACCTCAGTTTTGTATCAGAAAGTCTAAGATAGATCCCAATTGAAAAGAGGTACTTACAGGCAATCTGGCTGTAACATTCACATATTCACTGTTTTGCTTCAGTTTTTTCTTGCACGACCAAGACAAGTCCCAAGATTATTCTTAAATTCTCCACTAACACACCAAGCTGCTCTGAATTTTCTTACACTCAGAGCTTTTCAAAAAAGTGTAAAAACCCAGTTGGCTCTTACATGCTATAAAACATCCATATTGCACTTTTGCAGTAGTTTATAAAACCTGAATGAAATAATAATACACTTTAAAAAATTTAGTTTTCTAAGGCTGTCTTTTCATTATTTCCTGAGGTGAGATTTGCTCTGCCAGTTTCTGTTGGTCACTGCTTTTTATATTTTACCTTTTTTTTGACTTTTCAGTAAGATGGTAACAATATCAATGGGGCAAAGTCGTCTTCTAAATTGTCTTTGTAAATACCTCCTACTCTCTTCCACAGATACCTTTTTCATTACCTCTAGTTCCAGGAAAAAATCCAAACTGCCAGGAAAATAAAGCTAAACCTACACTCTTCTGCGTGTACCACAGAAGTATGATGAACAGCAATTTCTTATCAGTGTATAGGTACCATGTGAAATCTCTCACACAGGTTCAGTTATGCTGGGAAGTATGTAGGTTCAGTTATGCCCTTTTCTTGCTGCATTTTATTTCATTTGGGAGACATATACAGCACAAGAAGCAGTATTAACCAATATAAATGAATATACCTTACACGCACTTTGCTGGTATAAAATCCCTTCTTGGACCATTATTTTCATGCTTTATACAAGACAGACATGTTTTCAAAAATAGATAATAACACAAGTACCACCTAGAGTAAAGAACTGTTTATTGGGCAGCAGGGAAACGCATGTCTTAGTAATGGAGTTCTGCTCTTTTCCCTTTTTGTAGCTACGAAAGAGATTCAAGCATGTTTCCTGGAAAGAGGAAGGAGACAACATCTAAAAGAAAAGAAACACTATTTGAAAATCTCATTGAAAGGGGAAGGCATTCCAAACCAGATAAAAAACAATACAGAGGAAAACAGGGGAGATTCTATAGTTACAGATGTTCAAATGGGTATTTGGGATTGGCATAAACTCAATTCTAAAAGAAATAAAGGTAGTGCAGATGAATTTCTTGGATGAAAACAAACAAAAGAAGCTTTTTCCTAAACACTTGCAAGGTGTGCATACATGAAGTGCTACTGGTTGTATCCAAAAATTAGATTATTCTTAAAAAAAAAATAATTAAAAAGAAGAGCATTTGATTCCAAACAGAACTTCTTTAACAGATGGATAGGGGAATGGCAGAATAATACAATCCCGTCTGCTGTCTGAGTCCCCGCTGAGAGCTACATTCAAGCTGATAATACAATTCTATTTGGGGCTAAAATCATGCTGTACTGGCAGTTTAGCTCCTCAGGTTTTTTGTGGAGGGGCGGGGGGATTGGGAGACAGATTGAATTTTTTTGCTTTTACTTTATTATTATGAAGTATTTCTAAGATATCAGCTAAAAAGGTTGATTCTGTTGCCTTTTATTTCAAAGTCACTTGTGTTAAAATTTCTTTATCTTCTGAAATCCAGTTCAGGAAAAGATCTGAGCAAAAGTTTAACTCCATGCATTTTCAGGACAAGTATGATGGGCAAAATAACTGGTTGACATTGACTTCAATAGAGTATGCATTCTTTAAACAGAGTATAGACATAGATGCTGTCTAAAAGGACTGAATCATTGAGTTGCGGTCACAGCTGCTCTTTTTTTAAACACACATAGCAGATATGTCTGTTCATTAAAAATAAAACAAAAACAAAAAAAACCCAAACAAACAAAAAACCAAAACAACAAAATAACAAACCCAAAACCCTCAACCAACAAAAAAAACCATCCACCAATAGAAGTGATATAAAAAACCAAAGTGGTTGGTTTCTGACTGGTAGAAAAGGAGGTTGTATGTTTTACTGGACATAGAACTGATGTAAATTATACAGTCAAGAGTTGTCCAAACCTAATTTAAACTAATACAATGTTTCTATAAATATCTTAATACAAAGAGGAAGGAGGACAAAAAACTTTATGTTGATATTAAAATAGAAACAAGAAAGGTAGACTAAGGTAACTTGAACCAAATTGCATCAAGGTACAAAGGCACTTAGTGCTTATTTCTCATATCTGGATTCAGACCGGCTCCATGACTACTGCAAGATCAGCATCAATTGCAGTTCTAGTTGCAAGCTTATACTCATTGGCAGAAGTTGGGGTTTTTAATGGACTGGACTTGTAAGATTAATTCTAAAGATAGAAACATCACCACATAAAAAAATGAATGAGATCTTTACCATCCTGCCAACAGCACTGTCTCTTTCATGTAAGTGGTTGACTTACACAGATATGAAAACATGAACACAGTTTTCAGTTGATTGTCCAGAACTTCTTTCACTGTAGTTGAAATAATTCATGTTTTACAATAAGTGTTGATTACACAGAATCTGTTGCTTGTCCAGAAATAGCATACCCAGATAGAGATAGGCATCAACTGTTAGCTTGTCTCAGTTTAGCCTATATCACTTCTGTTTCATTTCAGTAAAACTCTGGGTCCAAGGCTTTATAAGTTAATACAGGTTTAACCTGTAATGATGAAAATCAATATTCAAAATAACTTTAAACCGAAATGTGAAATCTTGTCACTGACCAGCACACTGAGAAGTCTTCTGATACTTTCACAGCTGCGTGGAAATTTTATTCCTGGTAATGAACCTGGCAGAACTGTCCAGGCAGCTCAGTTTCTGAAACAATCAGATTTTTTGACCAACATTTTATAGTCAGGATCTAGTTCAGACTGGTGAAGAAGAACAGCAAAAAGCCTGTACCTGGCTTTCAGGCCAATTGTTCTTCTCTCCACTGCAATGAATTCAGGAATTTAAAAGCCTGGCATTTCACCACAGTAATTCTGCCTGCCTTTTGTGTGGGGTCCCATATTTCTTGTTCTCTTTGAGGTTATCTCACTACAGTAAATCTATCTTTTTAATAATCTATATTTGGAACTGTTTTAATGTACATCTTTTTTCAAGGAATAGAGAATTTATTACCAAATCCATAGATGTTTAAAGCCAGAAGAGATTAATAACCTCATATGACATGGCCTCCTCTGACTGGATAGCCCACAGAATTTTGCCCAGTTATTCTCCTATTTAGTCCAGCTAAATCATATAGTTGAAGAAATCTAATCTTAATTTAAATCCCAAGTGACCGGAAACAGTTGCAACAATTAAGCTTAAAAGTTTGTATCCTATTTCTACTTCAAACTTTTGTGACTTCCCCTTCAAGCCCTTTCATCTCACTAGGTCTCAGCCTGCCTGATATGAAATAGCTTACTAAGATCAGTGTGCAACCATCATCATCCTCACATTTTCAGACCTCAAGGCCTGTGCCAGAGCAAAGACTTTATATTCCACTTGGCTCATTTAGAGGAACGAGAGCAATCTGCAATTTCTTTTCCAAATAGCTCCCAGAACTTCAGCGCACAAGAATGTTTTTCCATTAGTGCCTATGGTGGCTTGAGCCTGGCTGGACAACAAGCGTCTATCAAAGTCCCTCTATCACTCTCCCTCCTCAGGTAGAAAAGGCAAACAAAGTAAAACAAACGGCTCTTGGGCTGAACTAAGGACAGGGAGGGATCATTTAATTATCACCATGGACAAAAAAAACTTGACTTGGGAAAATGTGTCTAATTTATTACCAATTAACTGAGAGTAGGATAATGAGAAATAAACATAGATTTAAAAAACATCTTCCCCCTCCCACCCCTTCCTTCTTTACGGGCTTAATTTACAGCAAGAGGGCATGCATGTTATCAAGAGGAAGTGATACACTTTGATATTCAATTACTAAATGATAATAAGCTCATAAGTATTGCACAGATATTTATGGTTTGCAGAGCATGCAGAGTGAATCCAGCTTATATTTTAGGAATGATAATATGTTAAACTGAGATGGCAAAAATAAAGAGATTGCTCTCAAACCTCAATGATTATCTTTTCTTTAATATGTAAGTACAAGATGGTGGTACTTCTGACACAGTTCTTAAGACATAACTGTACTAGTCTCTAAGGCAGCACCATCTGTTTAGTACTAAACAGGAACAAATTTCTTCTTTTGTATGAATTTTTGAGAGGCTAAGGCTTGAAAAGGCAAATTCCTACTTAACTGTGTCAAAGTGTTCAGCCTTATATTAACAAACAGTTTCCTGCTCTGTTTCCCCTTGTACCTTTTTGAGACATGCTCACAAAAGATAAAGATAAAAGTCACTATAGGCATGTACTCAATTCAGCTGTGGAAATGACTAAAGTGAAATGATGAGAAATGTGCATCATTCTTTCAACAGGCTTTTCAATCTGAAGCTCCCCCTGAAAAAAAAATTCCTTATTTTAGCATTTTACATTAAGATCAATGCAATTGCAGGCTTGACCCTTCATAACTTTGGGGGATTTTTGATTTTGGGGGTTTTAATTTTTTGGCTTGATGTCCCCATTTTCCCAGGAGGCAGAACAAAGGCATCATATTAAGATGAGTAATTTCAAATAGGCCAGAAACTAGAAAAAAAAACCAACACCAAAATCTGGGGAATTTCAGGTTCTGGCAAGTTTCAGATAAATGTCTTGAATGTTCATCTACAGAATCATAGAATTATAGAATAGTTAGGGTTGGAAAGGAACTTAAGATCATCTGGTTCCAACCCCCCTGCCATGGGCAGGGACACAATTTATGGGAAGGATTATAATTGCCCAGAATCTTTGAGCTTGCACAGCCCTTTATTATTTGAATAAAAACAGTGAAGTGGCATTGCAGCTGGATGGTCCTGTTGGTTCTTCACCAGTAGAGATAAAAATTATCTTACTCAATCTGCAGATCCATTTAAATTTTGTGTAATGGCAAGCACATTCAATCCTAGGACATACCACCAAAACAAGTCTATGACACTATATAAGGAAAAATACTTATACTCGAAACTTAGGAACCAAAAAGTTTTGTTTTCCCAGAATCATCAAAAAGTTTCTTCACTACTACAACACAACTAGAAAAAAGCTTCCTTTGAAGACAATTTAGTTCAATATGTAATTAAATTGGAGTGTGTTACAAATACAATAAAACTAACAATGCACAAAGAGACAAAGTTCAAGCTCCGATTTTGAAGTTAGACATGTGCAATTGCAGATGCCCAACATATCTTTACAGATAAATGGTCTGAGCAACAAAAGCAAGTATTAGGAATGTAACAGGCTCTATGTATAAACAAGTGTCCAAGTACCTAGATGAAGTATTGGGACAATTCAAAATATCCACACAGGAGATCTATAGTTTACAAAACGCCAGTGCTGCTTGGCAAACCATATGCTTTACCTACAAGTATATAGTTAGAATAAATCCTTAATTTGCCCTTTTGCTGTTAGAAAAGCTTCTCTCATTGCCTTGTATTCCAAAACACACAGCTAAAGGGTTGAACTAAACACAATCTTGATGCTGAAGTCCATCTTGCAGTTCCCATAAAACAAAAAACAAATAATCATTATGAATTCTGATGTTGATGTCTTACTTTTCCTTACTATAGTAATAAAATAATTGCTGTCATTTGCAAAAACTAATTCACAAAAGAAACTGGATTTTTAAGGTGGAATATTGGCTCTACCCTCCTCCCATCCCCCTTCATTTTACAGTCTTAAAACCTGCTGCAAATTTTCTTCATTTAGTCCAGACTCATTGTTGTCATATACACCCCAATAAGGAGGAGCAGCGAACACGAATGAGTTAGAGAAGTACTACTTCACCCACAGGGTAAAACTGAAGGAAATGAATGAGGGAAACAAATGTGCAAGAGTTGAAAGAACAATTTGATTCCTAATATGCTGTTTCCTTGAAATGACCTCAACTCCAGGAGAAGGACATTTATGTTAACTTGCAATACCACTTAGCACCATAGACTATTAATCCCAACTGGAAATGGTTAATAAAATAGTAAATTAGTAAAATTGCTAAATACCACAGCGGATTGAAATATTATAAATGTTTCTAGTTTGAGTGGCATTACGACTTTAAGGTAGCACAATAAAGGCAACTTAAGAACTCCAGTTCCTTTGCTCTTCAACTTTTTTTAGTAACTCCTGTTAAAAAATCTCTGTATTACTTATTTCTCCATATAATTCTACCTCCATTTAAATAGTTTAGGGTTTTTATTATCTTTTATTTTCTTAATCAGAAAAAAGGACTACTGTGTTTCCTCACTACCTTTGCGCAGCCATCCATCTAAAAGTTACCCGTCAACTTCAGGAGCACAATAGCCTATCAGCGTGTTTCTGATCAGCAGCGCTTACTGTTGAGATGACAAACCAAAGAGAAATATAAGCACTAACATGTCAGCAAATCATTTCAGTTTGATGAAAAGTCCTTGCCAGATTCACTTCTCGGTTTCTGTCAGTGTAAGCAGGAAAAGCAGAGGCCGTGGAAGCCCCTCCAGAGGGAAAGACTGGGAAAAGGAAAGGGTAGGGACTCATTTCTGAGGAGGAGATGACTCACATTCCTGGAGGGTCACATGACATGATAAAGCTTTTTAGAAAATGAAAACTGGTCAAGTGATCTCTATCTTTATTAGACTTGGAAAACATGGTTGCAATGAAAAGTAAACTTAGCCTAACAATTTCCTGAATGAGCCTGGAGAGGGGGAAGAAAACCATGCAGGAATGACTGGGAAAGAGTAAAGCATTTCAATTTATTTATTTAATTTTTATCATGTTTAAAGAAAAATTATTCAATTCCAACACAGAAAAAGGTATTTGTCAATATTTCCAAAATCAGGGGTTTGGGTTTTTTTATCATTCTACTCTATACCTATATGAAAGTTTAAAAAATTCCAAATACCCCAAAGCAACGATTTCTCCCACCACCCCCTGCTGAATAGCAATAATTTTAATAATATATTTTTGTTTCACCAGGAAATAATTTTTTTTCCTCTCTCTCTCTTCTTCTCTTTTTCTTCCCCTGCAAGAGGCTAGAAGCCTGCAAACACAGAGATTAAAATCTTGGTCCCCTGTCAATAGCATAATTCCCACTGACTTCACTAAGAATGGGATATCATCCAGAATGCTCATATTCTTTGTATTATATGCACAATAAGTTATGGTTGATGTTCACCTGTCATTTTGAATTTTCCTGCTTGTCATTTCCTTTCAGCTCAGAATTTTTTTAACCATCTGATTTTTGAGCAATGGGTTTCAGATATTATGAGAGGGGTGAAAAACAGGGATTTTGTATCACTCTATGATGGCCCCTGCCAAGTGATAATGGATTGACATTGACAAATCCCTAAGAGCTAGACATGACAGCTAACGGATGCTGTGAGATCAGTCTCAGAGCACAGTTTAAGGTTAAAGGGGCAAAACCAGTGCGAATATTCCACACTTGTCTGATTTTGAGTCTTCAAAACTAAATATGTGGAGGGAGAGAGAAAGCAGGCCAGCAGCGGCAAAGGGATAGCAGCTGGAGAAGACATGGTACAGTGAAATCTTTACATCGAACCCGACACATCAGCCATTGCAGAATTCTTCACAGACTACAGGTAGTGATGATTTATAGGTGGTAAGCTTCAATTTGGGAGGCCATAAGCACATTCTTTGATCTAGACTTCTACAGATTTGTTTCCTATGTACTCAGTAAGTAATAAGTGATTTGCTATTGATTTGTCCACAGGCAGAAGAAAAGTGGATTGGTGCTGTAACCCCAATGCGAATGGGAACTTCAGGGGCATTGCTTCAGAAGGAAAATGCACACAGACAGAAAAATTTACAGATACTTTTAATGTGTCAGGTTTCTAGCTCTCAAAAATGCTCCAGCTAAAGCTTTAATATTATCAAAATCTAGACAATTGGATTTACTTTAAATCATAGTATTTGATCACAGCTAGCAACAGAAACATATGATAAAAGAAAATGTCTTAACAATCATGACCTGAAATCCTATCCACAGATTCCCAATATGCAGTAAGTAAACATTATCTAAAAGAGCTTAAAAGGTTGCCAAGAATAAGGTAAAAGTCTAATATATAATAAATGCTTTTCCAGCATGTAACAACTTACTTATTTAATTCCATAGTGCAAAACAGTACAAAGCTATACCTGGTATTTTGCATCATAAAGCTTAATGCTGGATGAAAAATTTCTCATTAAGGGCAATTTTTGTTCTAGAAAATTTTTCCTTGAATTCTGTTCTTGGATTACAATTTTATGTGCCTACATAGAGAATAATATGTGGAAAAAAATAAAAAAGCAGGTGCAAAAAATTGTTTTCACTGTTTCAAGAATGTCTTTCAGCATTCAAACTTACTTAAGTGTTAAAGCTGTATCTGAATAGTATCTATCATACTATGTCACGATCACATCTACCTATAATCATATAATTTTAATTACAAAATACATCAATCCATTGGTTGAGTGAATCTCAGGGGGTTGGTTATTATTTTCTGTGAAATAAAATTTTGCTAATAGACATTACTTGTGAACAGATTTAAAGAAATGGGAGTTATGTAAAAATTGATAATACATTGCAACTATTCTTAATATTATTTGACTAGGTTTAATAAGAGCTGAATACAACTGGCAAAGGGGTAGCTTAGACCCAACATAACTGATAGTAAAATGCCAGTTACCTTCCAATAGGAATTTGTCCCAATATGAAAGCAACATATGTAAGAATTCCTACCTTTGAATAAAACAAAGGAGAAAGAAAAGTTTAAATCAATATTTTTGATGCTATGGGGTGTTTGGCATATTTTTTAGACTTACTTTTTTTCTGTATTGTCATGTTACTTCATGAAACCGAAGACAGCTAAGCTCTGTTTCAAGCTCAATTTACTAATAATTTTCCTGCTCAAGGACGGCTTTCCTAAGAGTAAGTAACTGGACTTTAAGAAGCCAATTCCTTCACCAACCAATCTTTCACATAATGGTTTGAAACAACAGCAGCAGCAGTACGCCATGCTTGATAAAATATATTGATACCCAAATACTGGGCCTACTTTATTTTGACCAAGAGTACTTTCAATAGCTAAGAAAGAAGCATTAAAGGATGAGAATGAGAGTTTAAAATGTTTCCTTCTACGTCTGTACATTACCAAATAATCAGTTGTTCTCTCTTCCAAAAATATGGAGCAAAACACAATAAAACTACAGAAAACAACTTATTAACAACTTATTTTGACTTCCACATGGAAGTCAAACCCAGCCACTTGTAAGGACTGATGTAACTCTCTTGTTTTGTGCAATAGAGGACTCAATCTGCTTCAGGTATCAAAAGTACTATAAGCATGAGACATGATTTTTGTTTCTGATCTGCAATCACCCATTTAAGTGATTAAGTACTACAACACTGAAATGTGTGTATGTCTACACTACCTATTTAATTGCAGACTGATTTTCATATATAAACAACGGGGAGGAGGAAAATCTACGTGAGAGGTTTCTTCTGCGAGACTGCATAATTGAGATGGTCACGGTAATAGGATATATCACATATGTAATATGTAGATATGACATTAAAATCAGACAAATTCTCAGGGTGAATAAAAGGAAGCTTTTCTATCCTTTTTTGAAGCTATGTAATTTTATGTTAGCTCGATAAAAAACATAGTTTATAAAGACTATACTGTAAGTCAAGGTTCATGGTAAATCAAAAGATCATTTACACAAACATATATTTCTCTGTTTGTAAAACCAGGTTATTTTATTTTGCTTAAACTAAAATCTTAGGCCATATGAAATGGAGAAATTTAGAAGAAAAACCAGTGAAAATCTGAAACAAATTAAGACATCCATTTCATGAGTACATGGGGAAAAATAGTGAAAACCACTTTTAACATATCTTAACTCTTAAAATCCTTTTCAAGGCCAAACTGAAAGTTAAAAGGAGACATTACAAAAGGTCCTAAAAAGGCATCACTAAGGAGTAGACCTAGATAAAAGACAGTTAATTATGCTCACAGATATTTATTACCTCAAAGTGTCTAAATAAAATGTAGCTTTTAAACTATTATCCAAGCAAACCCAACGATTTTTACTGGTCCTTTTTACTCTGTATTGATATTCTGTAGAGAAAAAACCATACATAAGCACAATTTCTTAAAAAACACCCAATAACAGCAAGCATAATTTCTAAATGTAAAGAACATCCTGAAAACTAATAATAAATATTCTTTCTCCACCATTTTGAGTTTCTTAAGAACACAGACTGAAAACTGTGCTTGCCATAAAGCACGCTGAATATGAATAAAACCCCTCATTCCTAGTTTTTAAATGAGATATGTGGTAGCAGATATATAAGCAAATGCACAGTTAAAATGAAAATGCACGGAAAATAATTTCCTCAAGAACACTTCTCTAATTTTGAAATTATAATCACAGTTTGAATTTACATATGGCACATGAGAAAATTAAAAATTAAGACCATTCTTTAGCAAAACAAGAATGGACATTCTTGAAACAATTGAAAAATGCATGTTTACATTTAGCATTTTACTTTGCTATTTTCCTTAAAAGAAAATCTATATAAATTTATATTGTTTGTTCTTTGCTTTTCTCTGATAGTTAGAAAACAGCTGTTCTACTGCATTGGACTTTGACTGGCTAGATTGCAAGGCTCAATAATCTGTCTCAGCTCAGGGTTAAGTGATGGAATTCATTTAAATGCCCCAGAAGTAATCATCCACAAAGAGTACATTATTTCTTTTTTATGAATTTTCAAACCTAATACTGATGGGTGGCATGCAATTAAACCTGATCAATATGTAATTTAGGTGGGCTGACATGTTTTCAAATTCTCAGAATATAGATTCTTTCAATATTGCAAGAGCTTAGTGAAAAACGCAGCCCTTATGAAAGAGCCAAAGCAGTTTAGTACAGTAAAACAACAAAAATATGCCTACTCCAAAGACAAATGAGGGAGAAATTAAACTGACAGATACTAACTTTTCAAAAAATTAATTATCTTAGTAATACTGGAGACCCTACTTAGTAGAATCAGAATAGCTATTTTGATAGAAATTAACATGCAGATATAAAGGCTTAGGTACTGCACTATATAAAGCTGCGTATGTACGGCTTTTTTAACAGGATGTTAAACATAGCTCTGAATGGATTGAAGAGTGACAACAGGCATAGGCATCACAAATATTTCTTCTGAAAGACTGCATTGACATAAAATTAAAGAAAAATTTGTTTTTTAAAAATGTGGATTATCATAATGACCCTTTGTGTTAAGCTAATAAACAAGGAGAAGTACACTGCCTTGTGACCCTAGAGGTCATCAGTGACAGTCTATAGTATTACTAATTACCTTGTTGTCATTTACACAATAAGAATTACACTTGAGTTCTTATAATGTTATATGGATCAATTTCAACATTTCTGCCTGTGGTTCTAGCCCGCTTTTCTTCTGTTTATGTAGACAGCATCCACATTAATGTCCAGTAAAAACATAATCATACATTGTTCACTAAGAAAGCAGTACTTTACAAAGCAAGGAATTCTTTAATCTTCAGATATTTACAGTACTGATATTATAAAAGCTTATTTATAACTTTGAAACTGGCTTCACATAATGAAGAAAGACCAAACTTTTGTTTTCTCCAGTTGTGATGCTTTACTATCACACATAAACACCATTTATCAGCTACTTCTGTTTAGCTTTTTCAGTATCTCTTGGGATTGTATTTTACTTTACATTACACAACTTCTGTAAATGCTGAAGATGTATGAATATTCCGTAACTATGAAGCACAAATGTCAGCATCACTTAGGATAAATTTCAGGTTGCCAAAGACTCTGCCAAAACCTGGTTTCTGTTTTAAAAGTTTCTGAAATCATCTTCTTTTGCATTTATCCCATATGAAAGTATATCACCAATTCTCCTGTGAAGTTTTCATTAGAAATGGCCGTAAGTAGTGGCAGCATTTTGAAATCTTTTTCCCAAGAAATTGGAACAGACTGAGAGAATGTAGTTTCACGATTTTTTTTTCACAGCTATATAGGTGTAAGTCTGCTATAGGTCTCTTTCTTCAGAATGTAATTGTATGTAGATCCAAACAAGTGCACACAGATATCTGCTCCCCATTCATGCTCAGAGACCATGATATTCATCCACAAAGCCCAGGTTAATTCTGCAGAAAATGACAGGAGCCTCAAACTGTGCTAAGCAAGGAAAGAATCCTTCATGCTGTCTCCAAGTCCAGGTATACCTCACAATGATGAGAAATGTTCCTTTTCATAGCCAAGTGAGCACAACACAGGTAGCTAAGTGTAACCCAAGTGCCTGTGCACTCAAAACTCAATTGTAGGAGATCTGTGAACACAGAGGTGCTAGGATATATGTGTAACCATAAACAGGAAAAAATTAGATAAAGCGCTTGCTCTGGAGTCCAGCTGGCAGCTTTCCCTACCACTGAAGGTGCAACCAGTCCATTTTCTAAATGACATACCCAACCCCTGCACTAGGTAGACTACTCAAGGTTTTAAATTAGCAAGGAACGTTTATGCCTCACAAAAGCCCAATAAAAGTCATGATTATTTTAGGTCAGCTGAACAGAAGGCTGTTTTTTCTACAGAAAAGGAATCTCTATCAGTAACCAATGATGAAGAAATTCAGATAATTAAGCAAGAGCTTCCTACTACAAAAATAAATTAAAGCCCCTGCCTGTTCTACTGCATAGCTTTGTTAAGTACTGAATAGATAGCATTTGTATGTCCAACTTTTTCTATATTCTGGATTTCAGTGAATGTCGAACTCAAGGAACCAGAGATCACTAACAATATTAAAAATATTCTGTGAAAATATATTATAGTAGATTAACTTTATAATTGCACCTCCTAGGTGCCAAATATACAACTAAGAAGAGGTAAAGGTTACACCATAAATTGAAAATAGAAATATATTCATTTCCAGTAGGGAAAAGCACTCTAGAATCAAGCAGCTTTATAAAAAATGTATTAAGGGTTTTCAACATCATGCTAAAAGCTGTAGGCTTAAATAGAAAACATTCATTAAAAATTTCTGCACAAAGCAATAGGTTACTATTGTAGCCATAGAAAAGTATTTCATTTGTAAATTAATAAGCCATTATAATAGCTACAGCTGATTGTATTTATATATAGGCTCTATTTACTGTTTACTGTTAAACTCTAGAAAATCTTCTACAAGGATTTATTTGTCCTTTTAACAAATATGAATATGGTATTGCTGCACCACATGACAGGGGCGCTATACCGAGCTCCATCGAGGCACCACACACTTCTATCTTCTGCCAAAATCCATGGGAGCTGGCTGATGCGAGGTGTTACACAGAGCCCAGTAGGATCCAGCCCACCCTTGCCTTTAATAAAATGCTAAGCAAGTACCTTCAATGTGTCATTTCGAAACGCCTGAAGTGATATGAAGGGGAAGACTTTCACTGAGCCATTTGCTGATCATTGGGACAGAAATGACAAAAGATTCTGTCCATTAGTTTTTCAATACAGTGTTCAATAGCAGTAGGAAATTGATGGTGTAACAGTGGCATCACATTGGAGAAACTTATGATGCGGACAATAGCACATCCAATAAAAGGGCTTTTGATTTTCTGTGTGTCAAACTGTTTTAATATTAGGGCATTTCTAGGTCAATGAAGGGTTAATGTAGCACCATAAATCATATCCAAACAAGAGCCCTTAACTGCCTATGTCAAAGTAGTATTTTACTAAGGTCAAAAAAAGCATTAAGAAAAGGAAAAACACACACACAAAAGTAGGTTGCAGAGCTACATCTATTCCACTCCCCCAAAACTGACATTGACACAGCATACTAAAGAGAGTGAATAATAGGTGAATTAGAAATTAATGATTCCTCTGCTATGTAAATGGCAATTAAAGGACATGCCATGCTTCAGGCTCCATCCTAAAACTCTTCTTCGTTTGTTTGGACTGAAATTCATAGCATATATAAATGCAGGAATAAGACCTAGTGTGTATTTACTGAAACCTAGAAATCCGGACACAACTTGCACAAACATGTTCTTAAATTTATATTTACAAATTCACCTTTAATATAGAATTTAAGGGAAAAAATGTTACGCAGCTGTTTTCTTGGTATGAATAAATAATGGCTCCACAAAGTAACACATTATACCTTCAACACAGCACAGTAGCAAAACTCAATATTTTACATTGATTATAATCCTACACATCAAAGTGTTACTCTAACAAAGCAACACAGTGGCTGCTATTTGTAAGTGCCTTCTATCCTGAGAGGTGCTAAAAAGAACCATTTTCTTTTCATGGTGTCAAACCGTTAAGTTTTTATCTCATAAAAAACATCTTTTCATCTCCATTACATGTAAGTGCAATTAATAAAATGACAAATTCAATAAAGAACAGAGAAGTTGCAGTAAAGGAATGCATTCATTGTTTTGTTCATGCTCTCTGTTTAGAATGGCAACATCTATCACATAAGGTAAAAAGAAAAGGCTTTTGGAAAGGAAGAATCCTTTAAGGACATTGCCAAGCAGCAAAAGATCATAGTCCAATACTGTTTTACTACTGAAGTAGTAAGATCTACCTAAAATAAAAATTCCAGTCCAGCTTTGGGAGTTACTGTACCTTGTAGTCAGTCTAAGAAAAGAATGATTCAGAACCGGGTAAACTTCGACACATTTGTCATTTAAAATCTGCAAATTCCTGCAATATTCTGTGCTAGCATGTGAAACAAATGGGCTTCTGGGAGGGAAAGCTGCATTGACAAACTCAGCAAAGAGCAATTTTCTGTCATTTAATGAAGGATGGAGGGAGGCCTTGATAAAGTACCCACTCATTACAAGTTTGTTTTTGTATGTATGTCTGTGTGTGAGACAGAGAATGTGTGTGTGTTGATGAAAGGGTAATCTCAGTAGT
The DNA here is from genome assembly GCA_026283785.1 of Coracopsis vasa. Classification (NCBI taxonomy): domain Eukaryota; kingdom Metazoa; phylum Chordata; class Aves; order Psittaciformes; family Psittacidae; genus Coracopsis; species Coracopsis vasa. Next base: position 38,022 of record JANHGB010011620.1, on the reverse strand, counting down.
TCAATCTTCTCAGACAAGCTGGACTTGCTAAAAGCACTCTTTATTTTCTCGTATATTCAGTTACCACACTTTCACATACATATTATCTGCCTGCTAGTATTTCTTTTTCGCTAAAAGATACACAGTGTTTATCCCACTCATATGTCGTCTTTTTTTGTCCGAAATGCACTAGTCAATTTACCATAGCATATAAAAAATATTATAAAAACGGGGAAAAAATTCATAGTCCCATACATATTGTACATAAAGCAATCAAATACTGATCATGGTCAGTTTTCAAAACCAGGCAAGTCTGCACTGCATATTATCCTAGATTACCTCTGAAAATAAGACAATTACCTGATTTTGCCCTGTGCCTACTACCAAACGCAGAAAAAACAGGGTTTTTTACCACTGTCATTAATTCAGCTTTTTATTTAGTATATCTGTAGGAGGGCTGCAGTTTAACTTGGAAGAAATTAGCAAAGCATGTACTGAGAAATACTCAGAAATTGTAAGCAGGTACACATTACCCTTTAGTAACTTGCAGCCCTCAAAGACTTACTACATCTTGAAGTCAGTTAAACAACAGTTAAACAACATTCATAAAGTTGCATCATGAAGCTATTGCAGAATGAGGGATGGTCAGTAGGCTACAACTAGAACGTGTCACTCAATGCCATACATTGCCAGCTGGTTTCTTTAATGAAACTGCTTTTACATATTGCCTTTATTTATAATTCATCTATAACAAACTAATTCAGATGCTTTCAAATAATACCAAAACTTATCAATTCCTTTTTTGTTCTTTTGGGTGAAAATTATTCCCTGCGTTTGCGGTAAAACACAATTAACTATTTGTGCCAACATAAAATAAGACATCATAGGTGTGTCTGGAACCACGGAATGCATATAGCTACATCAGACGTTAAGACATCTGATGAGTACCCCAAGGAGCTCCCTAAATGAGGTCCTGGTCCTGCTAAAGTCAATGAGGCAGATCCACAGCCAGTTGGATTTTCTCATGAATGTCAGTGAAAATTTGTATCAGATGCAATCTCAGTATACATAATGGTTTGTTTTAGATAGAAAAAAAAAAAAGTCAGATTAAACTAATTTTACTGGTGACTAGATTTACCTTAGCCATTTATATCATGCAACACTTGTGGTTAGTAAACAAACACCAGCCTGCTAACGTCATTAACCATATGCTTATACATAAATATAGAGGTAATTTCTAAGAAGCCATGACGGCTTATCCTGTATTAGAAAAAAAAAAAAAAAAAAAGAAAAAAAGAGTAAAAAAAGGAAACAAACAAAACAAAACAAAAAGCATACTGGTTACAAGAGAACAACCACAGTTTGCAATGCTAAAACTTCCTAGCATTCTAATTAGTAAAACTGTACCTATATAAAAGCCCTAAAATTTCAGGACAGTTTCTATTAATTTCTGTTTCCATATTTTTTACATGCACACACAGAATTACAATATAACACATAACATATGCATGACAATTCAATACTTCCCCTCTGTTCCATTCCCCTTTTTCTTCTTTACTGATACTAAAAAAGCACCTGAGCCATCTTATGTAATGCTTGAGTTCGTATTGTAAAACTGAGATATGAGCAGTATTTTTTCCCCTACATATGTAAATTTTTTACTAAATAATAGTTTGATGCTTTAAAATGTAAAACATCCAAACTTATTAAGAGTACATTTCTTCGTGTATGCCTGTTAGAATGATAAGATTTCATAATAGTGCTCTAAAGCTGTATATTTTATCATACAATCTCTATTTCAGAACTACAGCGCTATTTATCTTAGCTAGTAAAGTATTTTGAAAACTTATTACAAGCATATGTCTCTGAACATATATACATATAGTAAGGCTTGTATAGAGAAATTAGATACCTAGTTCAAACAGTGTGCTAACCAAAAGGTTTTTAGCACATCTATCTCACGGTGTTTTCAGCCAGGAGCCAAGCCTGTGATGTTCCAATACTTTTGAGAAGAGGAAAATTAGTGTTTACTAATGAAAGCAGCCCATAGCTTTGCCACTGAATCACTACAGTAAATATAACTTTTCAGCTGGTATCTGTTCCCCAGACTGAGAGACAGTGATACATTACACATTCTGGGTCTGATTTAGCATTTCCTTGTAATACAGTCAGAAATCTTTTCCTCGACAGCTATGTCAAACTTGTAACTACTCCATATTGTTGAAAAACATATTTGGTCCCTACAGAACTCTGGTCCTTTCCTCAAATTTTTGTGCCAATAGGACTTTTTCTTCTATTGTAGCTATCCCATACTTGAACATAAATCAATTCGAGATCATTTTAGCAAACTTGTCTTCCTAGTCTGAAAATGACATAACACGTTCTAACTGGCATTTGTATGCAAATGCAAGATTTCACAACACAGCTATTGAGACCAAGAAAGCTTACTGGAAAGAAAAAAGAACCAAACCAAACCAAACCAAAAAAGCACAAATCACCAAACATTCAAAAAAATCCCCATAACAAAACAAAAAGCTACTCTAAAAAGAAAACACCCAACATCCTATACTTCAAGCCTCACAGACCATAGTCTAATCAATTCTACCTAAATAAAATTCACCTCTACATGAATATAGCCAGTTTAAACACACCGTCTCATACAAATATTTGCACAGGATTGTTGCTTCAGCTAGAAGCCAGGATGCATTCTAGGAATATGTTAGTGCTGTACACCCTCATTGAAGACAGCATGAGGAATCATTACCTCACTGAAGTACTGGATGATGCTTACTGAATTAGACAAGAGGCACTTGAAACAGTCAGCAACCTCAGCTCATAATGCACAACACTCAAAATAAGCACCTAAAGTTACCACTGCTTTCCTGAGTGTTGGTTTAAATAGCACTTTCCTGGAAGCACTTTGCTCCATCTCTTTAGAAAACATTTTATTCCTAAGGTATTTTCCCATATGCTGATTTGGAAAGAAAATATAAAATAAACCCAAAGAATTAATACCAGAATTTACTCAAGCATTCTGATACCTTGTGAAATACGCTTAATTAAAGAAAACATGTGGCAGATTTACCTTTTAGCAATCTTCCAAGGAATCCTTGATTTTTAAATTATAACATGGCTGTATAATCAGGACCTGAACAGTAAATAAAAGGATGTGTTTATATGTCCTTTCAATGAAAGAATCTAGAATATATTTCTAATGTATTATGTAGCTGGTGGCAGAGATTGCTTTCAAGACGTAGACTTCTAACAAAATTTAAAAGAAGTTAAAAGAATTCCTACCCATTTGTTCTGACAAGCCCTAGAGCCTACCTCTTTTTTTTCTTTTTAGGTTTTTGTTTGTGGTTGTTTTGTGGATTTTCTTGTTGCTGATCACTCTCTAAATCACCGATAGGATACCCATGCTTCCTGGCAGAGTACTGGGTTAGCAAATGGATCCTCTGTCCAGTGACAGCATATTCAGTTCAGGATCACACGGACCATAAGCCTTGGTATCACTGACATCACTACAAATCTGGATTGGTCTGGTCAAAGATTAATGCAGCTTTAGTTATATTTTTCTTCACTAGACACGGTTAATTGGATCATACAGCCACTGGAAAGTGAGAAATAGTGAGATGTATGGTCAAAGTCCCCTACTTCCAGAAACGCTAAACATCATGTTTTAAACATGCTGGCTTTACCCCAACTCTATACCAGTCTAAACAGCTTTGCAATGGTGTATGTATGTGGAGAAGTATTCTCATCTTCCACATTTATCTAAGTAGCAATGGAACACAAAAACTTCCCAAATGTCTGACAAAGACTACTGATGTTTGGATAACCTCCACATTATTTTTTCTTTTCAATATTGTTCCAAAACATTTTTTTTTCCTCCAAAACTAATTTCCAAAAACTCTTTTCTCCATTTGAAATGGGAAATCAGATTTGCAGAGCTGAAAAATAAAAGTTATTGTTTCTGTGCTTTTATAAATACCAGTCGGATCAGAATACAGTATATTATTGGATTTTTAATTTTCTTTTGAAAAGACCAAGCTATGTTAAGCAGCCTTTAGCAAGCTGTCACAGATGAGACCAATAAGCACATCCTGACTTAACACACATCAGGGGTTGCCAAGGATACACTGTCAGGGGACTAGGGTCAGGAGTCAAACTGACCAATATTGAGTAAATTACATTGGTTCGAATGATTCCCCCTGAGCTAGTAATGATATGGCATGCACATAGTTTTGCTCTGCAGACTGATAAATACTGCATTTGAAGGCTAAACAAGGAACAAAGCATGGAAAAATGATTCTCTACAGAATGCCATAAACATTCACATTATCCTGAGATTAAAAAATACTATCATTGAAATTATCTCTATTCTTTTCCTTACGAAATGTATCAAAAGGACTAAGGCTTTTCACTTCTAAGCAAAACAAGTAGAAAGATAAAATAACTGTAAAGAGCAACATATACAAAAGGTATCAAATCACTTTTCATATTGTGCACCTTGTTCAGTCCTCCATTGATATGAGAGGTGTTACAAGCTCATTACTAAATAGAACTGCTCATGACATCTTGCAATCTCTTGCACAATGAGTTTCCTTATCTCCCCCCATACTTAAGAATACTTCTTTTCTGGTCATGAGTTGTCTGAAATAGTAAAGTTTTGTCCCAGATTTAAAATGATGGTTCTGGCTTGAAAGTGCTGTCTAATACCTGAATACTATTAAAACAACTTATGATAAATTCACTGTGCAGTAAATGAGCTGCACTGACCTTGTGTTAATATTTGAAATAACTTTGCCTCATTTGTAAGATCAAAAATCAAATATTTACAATAGAAGTTTTCAAATGTGACATACTTCACAATTTAAAATCTTATTTATTACCTCATTGCTCATACTGTCTTGCTTTCTTAGAAATTCTTCTAAATATGTCAAATAAATATTAGGGAGAAGTATTTTACTTCTTTATTTTCATTCTTTTAGTTCATATTTTTCTTTCACAATCCTCATTTCCATACTTTTCACATTTCAGTTCGTTTTTTCTATTATTAGCTGGATACTTTTTTTCAAGACCACACTTACTATATTTTCTTCTTTGTGCTATTTTTTTTTCCTTTCTCCTAAATGCATTTTCCCTTCCTGATCCTTGCTACCAGCAAGCACAAACAGCAAATCTTTCTACCTTCATATATGTGTCTCCAAACTAACAGGTTTAGAATCTTTCAAAACAAGGCACTTTATGCCCTGCCAACAATGCTTTAAAAATTGCTCTTGTCCCCTATATGATGATTTTTGTCACCAGTGGTTATATAATATTTGCATATACATGCACATATTGTTACGGTACACTCAGCACTATGTTGTGAACAGATTTCTCCATTAACCTCCTGTCAGAAAATAACATAACCTCTTTTTCTCACAAATGCAAACTGTTTCAAATCCCGTCTCTCCTCTTCTGTCAGTGCTTGGGTGCTGTGCTTTGAAGTTAAACTTCACCGAAGAAATATAGAAAACTGGCTGCTGCTCACAAGATTTACACTGTGCTCATTATTGTATAACAGTAGTCATGAGCACTCTGAGCAAAAAGTACTGACCAGCCAACCAACTACCTGTCCCTTTCTAATCTGATTTGTACCTCTGGTCTATTAAACACAGGAGAGAAAAAGCTGAAGTTCTGTCATGGATAAAGTGAGTCCTGGTGCATCCACTTCTGTTATACCTGTATGGTCTTTTTGGCCTCAGTGAAACCCTATCACCCAACTGATCTGTTCAAAAACCTTCTGTGAGGGGAAGGAAAGAGTAGCAAGGACAACTTGTGTGCTATGGGTTTAAGCCTACAGTTACATCAGATCAAACAAGATAGGACCCTGAGGTCAAAGAGCAGTGAAGTCCCTGCAGAGACAGGCACCTCGAAATTGCCCAGGAGTTAATCTTAGACATCAGCTGCTCCACTCTTTTTGATGCAGCCACCAGCAGAACAGAGGTGGTAGTTTATGAAGCAGTGCAGTGAGATGCTGTCTCTCCACTGAGTGAAGGCTGCTGACTCCCAAACCTGAGCTGTGATCCACTTTCTGTAGCAGCAGAAAACTACAGGTACTGCTTATTGGCTGAGATGAAAGCCCATGACATCAGTTCTTTTGCTTTGCTGGGCAGATTTCCAGAGTGCACTTAAGTCTATTCTTCCAAGAACAGCCAAAAAACAATTTAGCCCCTTTTCTAGGAAAACTCTATTCTCCTTGAATTCTGAGCAAGGGGATTTTTTTTCCTACCTTCAATTAATAGAATTACATTAAAATACAGTGGATATAATATAAAAAATATAAAGCAGTATCAGTGTAGAACTGCAAACAGAACTGTTTTATGCAGGCATAAAGGACCATAAATCTAAAAAAAGCCAAATATATTTTCAACATTAAATCTTTTCATAGAAATTTCATCATGATCTGTATATGCATCAAATTTGTTTTTTCCTGCTGTGGTCATCATCAGTATTAAACATAGGATTTTCATATGCATCAGAAATCTTTAACATACAGCTCAGCAAAAGGAATAACTATAGCTCTCCTTTGTTTCTAGAATGGATTTTAAAGGAATGCATGACCATTACTGTAGATTTGACAAATGGTATTAAGAAGACAGCATGCATAGGAGGTGAAAATTATGGCAATGTAAGAAAGTAAGGAATAGGTATAAGATCTCAGCCTATGGAAGAGCAGGGTGGGGTGGTTGGCTCTTGATCCTGAACACATGTGAGAGTGGTTACTGTTCTACTTTTCGCATGTAAATTTGGCATTTCCTGAAAGTTGGAAGCTCGCTTGCCCTCATTACCCCTTACTGATTAGACTGGTATTTCTATTACACTGTTTTAAAGGCTTCAAGTGTTTTAAAGGCTTTAAGGTATTTCAAAATAAAAGCATAAATGTAGATAACCAATACACATTCAATGGTTGGAAGTCTGACAATACAACTGGGCAAACTAATCATATTCTGAAATACCTGTGGGTAGTGAGAGCATTGTTTTGCTAGAGGCACTATCTAGAACTTAATTCAGTTTTTGAAGGACTAACATGACCAAATAGCTGATGCTTACAGAAAAACAGTATTAAAGTGGTATAATACATTCATATGCTGTCTATCAAATATCAATTTCTTATCACTTTCAAAAAAACCCAAAAAAAACCCAAGACACACACACACAAAAAAAAAAAAAGAAAAACAAACAACAACAAAACACAAACACCAAAATAGTCACGTTGCGTATTTTTTCCTCATTTACTAGCAAGAATCTGCACACTATACCTGTTTGACTTATTTGGTACCCGTACAGCTCTATCCTTGATCAGCAAGACTAGCTAGAATAACTAGCCACTGCCTCCTTTACAAAGTGAGTACAAAGCAAATGTGATCAAATCAAAATGGAAACCTACAAAATCTGCGCGAAGGACAAAGATGTGGATATCTGTTACCTTTCCAGTGTCTCCTTTTCTAGAACATCTAAAACGAACTTCCATATGACCATTTTGCCCAATTAAAAAAAAAAAATAAAAAAATACTTAAACAAAAAGGCCTACAAAAGCATTACACACAAGGAACTAAAGTATTCATCCAAATACTGTATAATTATTTATTTAATATTGTTCTTGTTAGAATTTTATAACAAGTAAAAAGACACTGCTTCACAAATTTGATCCTTGCAACAAATAAAATCAATATTAGCTAATAAAGAAGAGTGGAGTTATCTTAGGTAGCTACGTTAGTTGTTCAAAAGCTCAATTAAAAGTAGATAATTCACTGTAAAGGAGAATTACACATTTATCAGCTTCCTACAGTGTTACCAAAACCAGTAGAATATTCTAAAATTTTCCAATTTAAGGCCTCATTAACTTATGCAATAACTTGCATGGTGAATTCACAATGTTGTAGTTAAAGGTCAACAGGCATTTAGCATAAATGTTTAAGAAACATTCTGTAAGATGAACCACTCTCCATTACATAGTTACAGATAACTTGGGCATTGAATGCGAAGTTGATATTCAACCCAAATTTTATATCATAAATTTCTATCTGAAATGATATACACTTAAATTTCAGAACAAATTCTCTTGGATTTTACAAATAAATTTATGAGTTTAAGTTAAAATTAATTAAAGATGGATCTTTTAAGAAATACAGCAGTCATTTTTTCTTCAGAGAGCCAGAGTCACTAAGCAATAGACTTTTCAAAATTCACACATACCGAAGATTTTCAAACTAACAAACATTTTACCCATTAGTTTTGTGAGAAAATTTCATCTCTTGGGAAACTGGCTAGGTGAAAGGAAAATGGGGCAGGGGTCTTTGCAGGGAAAAAATAAAAAACTATATAGAAAACAGAGAGGAAAGGAAAACAGAACAGCAAGATTCTGTGGATAGATGAAGGGCAGGATGAATGAAGAAACCTGGATTTGTGTTTTTCATTTATCTCTTTGTTGTTTAGGATTGCTCTGGCAACAAAGGAGAAGTAAAGACAATTTAACTGGCCAATACGCTTTAGTTCTTAGGATAATCCAGAGAGGAACAGGACAGAGGAACAGAACCTCAACAGTTACTGAGGCAACCATGAACATTTTATATGTTCAGAATAACATTAGTTTACAATAGATAAATGAACTTGATTAAGAAGAGTAATATTACCTCCTAAATACTACTTGTGAGACCACTTCAGGTGGTCCAGACTGGTTTCTTCAGTTTATGAAAGGTAGCATCATACTGGAGTGAGCCCAGTGCAAGGCCACTAAGGCAGGCAGGGGTCCAGAGCGCAGGATGTATGTGAGAGGCTGAGGGACATGGACTTATGGAGAAGGGTCAGGGAGACCATGTTGGGTTTTATTAGTCACAAAAGGGAAAGTCTAGAGAAGATGGAACCAGTCTCTTTTCAGAGATGTACGATTCCAGGACAAAAGAGGACTGGCAAAACTGATCACAGGCATGAGGGTGGATAACACTGGCACAAGAACCCAGAGGAGATTTGACATCTCTGTCCGCAGAAACACTTAGAACTGACCTGGATATGGCCCTGAGCAACCCTCCATAACTGGACCTGCACTGAGCAGAAGGCAGGACTGGGTGGCCTGTGGAGGTCCCATCCAAGCCAAGTTCTCCTGTGACTGTATAAAGATTTGACTGAAAGCAAAATTAATTTATTTTCACTTATTGTTTCAACCGTTGTGAGTTTTTTGATGTAGGCTTTATGTACAAATGTTTTGACATGATAATATTATAATACATTTAAAATTTCCTTCTCCTCTGAGAACTGTTCAACCTAGGTCTCTAGTCCAGATATTTTTATCATAGTATTAAGACTGAATAATCAAAGAACATTCATGAATCTGTATATTCATATAAACAATCTACTAAAAAATTTTTAACAATGAGAAAAAATGTTTATTCTCAAAGAGGAGAAGTCCTACATTCTGCATTCTGTTACGAATGTAGCCCATGAAAGTGTTGGAATGTCATGAGGAATAGCTACACATTAGGAGGACATTTGGTAGATCTATATTAATATTTTATTTTGGCAGTTAATCTCTTGGCTGTCTTCAGTTATTGTGCTTGGATTTGCATTGTGGGATGGTTAAAAAGCATGTGACTGGATTCTTTTCTGATGCAACTCAAGTAAACTAAATATAGTGCTCTCCAGCTGCTACTGTGAATTCAATCCACATGATGAGATTAGAATTAATCCAAAATTAACTCATCAAATAGGTATGAATACTGGGTCTTCAGTGACAGTTGCTTCTTTCTACACACAGATCCACTTCTTTTTGCACTGATTAGTGCAAAGACAGATTTAAGACTAGGAAACTACTGCAAATATTTTCCCCTGTTCCTACTTTGGAAGTTTTGTGTAGACCAAACTGCTCTTTTCCAAATATATGATCCTTGGGTCCTAATATGATGTCTCTGGCTACAGTATCTGTTTCCCTGTTTCTACACAGATTTTTAAGTTCCTTTTTCTTAACTGAATGGTCAACGTACTATGTCACTTAAAGGAGATGTGTAACTATTCAATTTTCTGTAGAGAAGAACCATTCAGAAAAGCAGTAATTCAGTAAATAGCTCCAGACTTGGGCTCTCTCTTGTTCCGGGCATTAATTATTCTTCAGAAAACAGAGAAGATGCTTTTGCAATGAAAGAAATAGAAAAAAATTACTCCCAGTTTCTATAGGAAATGATAGCTTCTTTGCCATGGGTTCTCCAGTCTCATGTAATACTTTGTCTGGTGCAAGGCAGGCTAGCCCCTCTGTGATGTTACAGTTGAAATTTTATGTGCCAAAAGAAAGCCCAGCAAACATTTCCAATACTGATAACCACAGAGTGGGGTATGCCAAAAAATACCCACACACTATTTCATCACACACATTTATAGTAATTGTAGAAAACAATGTAGCACAGACCCAATCTGATTCTGAACTGCATCACTATGTCTTTGGATTTAATATGTTTTTCTAGTAAAGCACTTAAGCAGATTCTCATAGCTGATTTATATTAATGAGTTTTAATTACATGAAGAATATATATGTTTTAGTGCTTTCCCAAAGAAGGTTCCATATCACAATGATGGTATTTTAGTCCCTTATTTTTCCCATAATGTTCAAAACTCACAATGCTCAACATGTATCATTTCCTTGTACTGTTCTTTTCCCTATATTTTCCTAAGATTTTTAAGCATTTAACATTTAATGATTATCTTTTACTAGTCATGAGCATTTTGATATTTTATTCCCCATAATGATGGGACTGATCCCCATAAGCTTACTCTTTATTTTCTCTTAAGCTCATAAATGTTTTTTTCAGGACTTCAACTGTCTGACTGAAAGTTGAAAAAAAATAAAAATAAAACATTTTATTCACCAGAAATATATAAGCAACATTACTTCCTGAATTAAAACAAAAGCCATGAAACTCAGACAAAACTAACCTACATTGCTTTAGGATTTCATATGTTACTACGGACACATCTTGGTTAGAGTCATTTGCAAGACTATAGGGGCCTGCATAAAATAATGTAATATCAATGGACTGTCAGTCAGTTCAACCTGAGAGCTTCATAGCAACCCATTTTTGGTACAGTTGAAATCAATCTCTTCAGATTTTTTCAGAAGAGATATTTCTTCATTGAAAAAAGAAATATCTAGCAAGGAAATGAAGTACTAAAATATATCATATGCTTAAAATACTTCCTGTCAGTTGCTATATACACATTTTGTCACTGACCTTAGGTTATTATTTTTCAGATATCATTTGCTTTTTATACACACACACACTTGCTAAACTGAAGGGAAGCTTTGTAATATTCCATATAACGTCTGTGCTTTTTCACCTCACAGTTAGGTGAGTTATTAATTTCTTGAGTAAAAGGGATGTAACAGTGTCTTGGCAGAGACGTTTCAGCAGCAGGCAAAAAACAAATACTTGCTAAAAAAAAGTGTCAAAATGTGGATGTGCCTCCAATAATTTAAAAAATAGAAGGTGATAAGTTGAAAATGTCAGGTAATTGGCAGACAGATAGAAAGTTAAACTGTGTCCTCAGTGAAGAAAATTAACCAGCAGCTGCCAGCAGAGGCCCCAAGGTCATCTGAATGTCAGAACCAAGTAAGGGCCAATCATTCAGAAGGGGTTCGCTGCTGATATTTGCCCTCCCTGGTCATTTTCAGATCTCCCAGGAACTGCCCTGAACTACTGCCAACATGTGTTCATTTCGAAAAATTACAGAGATTGTGATTTATTACCCATCACGCTACAAAAATCCATTGTGAATTAAATCAGCCCTTTGTTTAAATTGCTACTCTGCAATACATATCATATCATCATAAATGACATTGAAGTTATAATCTACAGTAGTCTGCTTCAGCCACTGATAAGGCTCCACCAAGGGACGATCAATACTTACTATTCATTTTTGAAATTATCTTCACATTGATCCCTGAACAAGCGCCAGCAACACAGAGGCACAGTGGCTTTAATACAATAATTATATAAAGGTTTACAGGCTCATCCTCCCAGCCAATAAAAGCTGTCAGCTGGCAGGGACAGTTACAATCCCATAATCCATCAAAATGCTGTTCTCTGACCTATGGGCTTCTGGGCTTTCAGTAGACCTCAATAAACATGCTTATAGAGGAGAGAATAGCAACAAACACTAGCAAGCAAAAGCATCAGATTCATATTACCGATTATAGAAAAGTATCTCTTCTAGCACATCAGCCTTTTTATCAGAGCAACAGAGATGCATTTTTATTGCAATTCACCAAAGAGTGAGTGATCAGATGCATGTGTCTCACACAAATTCAGTCTGTTCTTTTCAGCAGGTGACTTTGGATCAAATTATAAACTATAACGAAGTAAGCTCGTGGAGCTAGTATCAGATATAGCTAATTTAAAGAGGAACAGCTAAGCACTCTATACACAACAAAACAAGTGTACTAAAGTCTGGAAGTAAAATACTGAGAAACTAAGAATAAAAAGAAGCTACCATCCAGGGGGCAAACGAAAATCCAGATTAAGGCAATTGTGAATGACTGTAGCATTCAACCAATATATTTTTTTTTTTTTATGTGTGAATTCATGTTTTCGCACAGATGGGGCTAAACAAATTGGTTTATTTAGTTGGGCTACAGAAGTTCAAATTTTCCATATCAATTGAAACTGCAATAAAGAAAGGAGTGGTTATTTTATAAGCAAAGCATTTGGTGAAACCATAACGATTTACTCTGGCTATGTACTTTCTCATGATTCCAGAATAAAAATGAGGTAACACGGATTTGAAGCACGAGATTTAGGGAAACGAAGGCAGAGAAGAAAATTTAAGATATGGAACAAATAAACAAACAAAGAAAAAGAGAGAGAGCAAAGAACAGAAACTGGTACAATGCTGGAATACTTAATGATGTATAATGTCAACACTGCTTCTTGTATTATTGTCTGCCACATCAGTTATACCGCTCCTTTACTGATCCCATTGTCACCTTCGCAGTATTATCAAGTACATGAGAAGCACAGAACCTGACTGGGATTAGCAGGCATAATTTGCGTTTCAAGTTCATCTTTTAAATGCCTTATTTGACTAACAATACTGATTAACAGCTCTCTATTTGTTTTTTTCACCATCTGAAACTATGTTAAAAAATAAATTAGAAAGCATTCCCATGATGTGATTCTAAAGTTTGCTCAGGGGAAAAGAAAAATTGAATTTTCAAGTTTCACAGCATTATATGGAGTTCCTTGAGGAAAGAGGTGCAATTCCAAGAGAACATTTCCTGGTTACTTCTGTGGTTTGGGATGGGTTTGGTTTCTTTCCAACCAATAGAGAAGACATCCCACTATGGTATGATTTGACTTGACTGCGATGTTCAGTGCAACAAGTGATATTTGCAAGCTAAGAACCTTGCCCATGACTTCACTTTCAAAGTTACAAACCACACATTAAAAGCTTTTAATGTGAACAAACCAGAGGCATAAAGCTGATGCAAACTGAAGGTAAGTACAATCTAAGAAGGAAAACAGTTACATTTTAAATTTCAGACCTTAATGTTTACATTAAATATTTGAGAGATTCTTTTTTAGGAAAGTTACCTCTTCTTTTTTCTTTTTTTTTTTTTGCAATCAGTGGCAAAAGGATTTTATATTTTTCCCTACCTACAGAAATTATTTTTCCTTATTGTGAAATACAATTTAAGTCACTACTTTCTTCTAATTGCCTCAAAGACTAATATATGTGTATGTTTAAATTGTACAAAAAAGGCTTTCTCCACTTACAGTGGTAAAAGATGTAACAGCTGTGACCTATCAACACGCAACAGCAACCAAATTAATTTTGTGCAATAAGAACAGATCTCTTCACAATAAAAATGTGCAGTGGCCCTTATGAGGTCAAGTGTGTAGTCCTGATTCTCTAACAACTTTCATATATGCTGTCTTTGATGGCCTATTGATAACTATTAATTTTCCTCTTTGTTCTTTTCAGAGATTCAAAAGAAAAGTGTTTTCCTATGTGATTCTGAAAAATGCATCAGCTTGTTCTTATAATCACAAAGCATCTTGCATCTAAAAAAAAAAAATCCCATACGGAATAATGACTCTAAAATACCAATCTAATTGTACCCAAATGACTACAGCAATATCCATAGCCTTAACTGTTGAGTCACACTTGGGTCTTAAAGTTAATATGGGTTAAGTCTTGCACAGGATTGCCTGTACCTACCAAATTACTCTCTCAAAGAAATGTTTGTGATCTCACATTAGTCATATACCTTGGATGACACCTGGATCACCCCATTCTGTTCAATGAGTTTGCACAGGTAAGACTGATTAGCACTCTAATTGAGAATTAATAAACACTCCAGTTAATGACAGATATAGAATTCCCATTGCCCCTTATTGATTGCGTGGGCTTTGGAGGCTGGCAGTAGACTGCAAAACAAAGTCCACCATGCCTACATAAAATAATCCACTTTCCAAGCCCCACACATTCTGAAAAATAGCATACAACTGAAGAAAATGTGGAAAATTACTACTGCACTAGCACTACTTAATTCTAAGTCACACATAACTTTGGACTTCCTCTCCTATCAAGAACCTCTTCCCATGTTTATAGTAAATCAACAGCCTATCTCCCTGCCAATGCAAAATTCTTCCCCACAGTGCATGTAGGCAATAACACCCCTAAAGAAGGACAAATTATAAAATCAGCCCACCATAATTTGGGATTTGTCATCCAGTTATGTGAAAAGACTGGAGTAATTTGCCAACATAAAGATGGTCTCATACAGTGTACTGTCGACAGCTAGTATTGTGATGATAATGAAGCTATCTTTGTAGAACTGACACAGATGCATAAAGTGGTTTTTGAATCTGATATTAGCAACAGACACTCAAAACAAAACTGAAATATTCTTATACATTTAAAGGATTAATATAAATAGGTCTTTAGAAATACAAATGCTTGAAGCTTCAACTCCAATAGCGATGTTTTAAAATGAGACAGTAAAACTTTGCTTTTTTGCTAAAGCTTCTTCAGACAAAAGGAGTTTGCATGAAATTTGAGAATCCAAAAGCATCTGGTTTGGACATTTTGAGGTTATAGCACTATGGCACCATACTGACATTTTTAATTATTACATCTGAACATAGTGTAAAAAAATGCAGCATTTGTGAAAGAGACACACAAATGGTCACCTAAAAAATAAGTCAAACTAGATATACCCCATCAGGGCTCTTATAATATTTGTTATGTGACAAATGGGAGACTAATTCCTAACTTAATAGACCTTTCAAGTGCTACCTACCTAAATGAACAAACATAACAATATAAAAATAATTTAGAATTATTTTTTGCTTACTAAATGTGAAATCATCTCATGCTTTAGGGTACCATTTCTAAAATAGAAGCACGTACAGTAATTATTCTCCTAATACATCTTAGTGGAGCTAACAGATAATTTCATTGATGAATAAATAACCATAGTGTATAATCATTTTCAAATTATAGATTCCACGTGGCTAGCATTCATATTGCTATACAGAATTGCGAGTCTCCTGACCTCATGATATAATTTCTAAAATGCAATAGTTGAATTTTAGATTTAGAGAAACCAAGACAGGAGAGAAAATTATTTCACCATTAGCAGAGCCATCGTAGCATGTAGACTTGGAAGCTAGTTCAAGAGAAAACAGAACAGTCTACAGTATTTTTAGCATAAAGAAGTGGGAACTGTCAAAGCTCTAACATTAAACCAACACATGAGGAACAGAAAAAGGTAAAGATCTGCACAGGAGAAGGAATTATTCTGTCAGAGATAGCAGAATGATCAAGAAAAATAAATTAGGTCCTCCACAATGCAGATAAACAGGTGTGGCTTTTGTAAAGAGAATACACCACCATCTGTTAAGTGAAAGCCATGCTTTAATGGTTTGCAGCAAGAGTTTAAGGAAAAGTAATTTAGTTAGTAATGTAGAGTTAGTAGTAGGGTTTAATTTGCTTACAGAAGGACAAGAAGACAAAGTTGTATCGTTAGAAGTACGTAATTAAGAAAAAGGCAAGAAATAGGTGAGGTTGGAAATATGATTTTTAGAATCTAACAAATACTGTTTTTTTTGCTTGACAATCAAGAAAAAAGAGGATACTGCACTGAAAGAGTGGTTTGGTGAATTGTTGAATAACAGCAGACCCCTAAGAAATTAAACCACAGCAGTCATTCAGAAAAATGAAATATATGTTGATTCTTGTACCACTGTTTTCATGAGGAAGGGGGAAAGAGATGACAGAAAACAGAAATAAAGTGTAAGATATGGCTGACAACAAGTTCCAAGCTCCAGTCCTCAAATAAAACAGCAGTTGTGAGCTAGAAGGACCAAACATGGAGGCTTGAGGAGGGAACAAAATCTAAAATAATTACTTTTGTAAGGACAGTGGTAATTTTAGAATGATCCAATGTTGAAGAATGGAAAACAGGTTACAGAAACTGGTACTGAAGTTACTATACTGTACATGGGGTCCCACTGTTCTCTCTGAAGCTGGACTCTGGTGGCAAGGCATTGCAGAGCTGGCCAGACAGCAGATGATCCTGCACTTTTCAGAGGGTATTCTTGCTCAACCTATGGTTCTGCTTTAAATTACTATTATATGCTAAAATGGTCATTATATGTAGAACAGCTATTTAAGGATTCTGCAAAGCAGGCTTAAACCCATGAAAATAGTGTGCATCCAGGATCTTCTAGGAGTGAGTACAAACTGGTACAATTTTGCAACAGAGAATAAGGGGAAAACTAACTTTCATTTGATAGCAAAACCAGAATATATGTGATCATCAATAGAAGAAAAACCTCGTTTCATTTACAGACTGCCCAAGGAGGGTTAATCCATCTGGGAATATTTTACTTTAGGTAAAAAACAGCTAGCAGAAATACAGGTGCAGATGTAGAATATGTTTCTATGTGTATCCAGTGTAAATCTACATGGAATCCAGCCTATGCAGGCCCTAGAACTGGAAACAAGGTCAAGGAAGAAATACTCCAAATCATGGGAGGGAAGTGGTAATATGGCTTAGCAAATTATTTTCTGTTTTATCTTGGTGAAGAAAATAATGCTGTCATTCAACACCAAGCAAGTCCCAGTAACATAAAATGTAATAGTTGCTTTCACATAAATTTGAGCTGGGAAAAATTGTTGCCAGTGCAGCTAGGTTCCCTTGACTTTCTCTTATGTAAGGAAGTTGAATGCCATTCAGATAAAACTAATCTCAACAGTCCTGCAAGTTCCATCATCTACTGTGCATCAAAAACTTTCAAAGGTAGGATGAGATATCATTACCAAGGTTTGGCTGAGTCAGTTTATTGCATCTCTGCCAAGTATAGATTTCCTACAAGAGCTTGGTGGTTTTAGTTATTCCGTAGAAAAAGGCTGGTACTAGACAGCTTTCTTGAGAGATATAAAGGTACGAACTGTTTCAAGAATCAGTCTGATGAGCTTCCAAGGTTAGAAAGTGAAAAGTTTTCAAAAAAGCTGCAGAGATATGAATGCAGTTTAGTTAAACAATAAATCTGTATATCTGCTTCTGAATTAGGCACTTTGTAAACCTGTTTGCCAATGAAAGACTCCTCAGAAGAGCAACCTAAAAAATAGCAGTAACCTGAAGGCCACATCCAAATAATTTTCCAGCAGCACTGTGAAGAGTTTTGTCCTGGGGACTGCTTGTACAAGTTTAACACAAATCCTATTTTCTGGATTTGAATCAAATACAAAAGAGTATTCCAAGGATGCATGTCTTTGCAATACTATATCCTCAGCTACATTTAAGATAGTCTATCTACAAGTATCAATCACAATTACTTTTTCATTGTCATTATTACATTGATCTACAGTTTCCTATACATAGTCCTGGCAACTAATTCAATATACAACTCTATCTAATGCATCTGCAAAACAAAACCAATGCTCTCTTTTCCACTGTCTAAAGCATACAGAGTGAGATATACACAATCGACAAAATGCTTATGTGGGCTCCAAATGACTTGCTCTAAAGCAAGTCTGGTTTAGAGATGTATAATGTTGCCTAAATCTAATCAAAATATCACACCAGATCAAAACCTGAAATGATAAGCTAATACTTTAACTGTACATGTAGCAGGATAACATTCAAGTAATTCGATCTGTTGCTACAGGACACATTCAGCATCTGGTATTCTTAAGAATGGGATGTGGAATCAGGATAATATTTATTTGGAATTCTTCATCACTATAGTAATTGTATGGTTGCTAAAAAAGGAATAAAATACATAAATTTTCCAGATACTTCAACAACGGCTTTCCTTTTCCTACTGTTATCTGTACTGAAATTCATTCTCTTCAGCATCCAAAGAACTACCATTTTTTGTTGTTAGAGACTAATTTAAACAAAAATACATTTTAAAAAGGTAATATTAAACAAAACAGTTTACTAACAACAACTTTATCTTCTGATCAACATGATAGAAATCGTGGGTAGTTGTCACAAAAGTGTATACTGGTTTACATACAGCCAATATTAGAAGGAAAATAGTTGTATCTTTTTCTGCTGTAACATTCTTTATAAGGTTACAGATATTTGCAAAGAGCCAGGGCTTTGTGAATAGGACTTTTTGCTTTGAAGTAGTAGTAAAATGACAGTGTAAAACCCCTGTAGTAAGCTCTTGCCAAGACCAAAATTGTGAATATTTTTCTTATCTCTCTACCTTTTTCACAACCAGTTCTAAAGTATCCATACAGTCATTTTCCAACACTTTTTCATCCTATTTAAAGTTGAACTTTCTTCAATATCTGTAACAAAAGCAATATGTCACTTGCAAAGTGCTATCTAAAACGCTGATTATGAAAAATTTTAAATAAAATTATATCCACCCCTTCTGATTTGGTATTTATAAAATATCTAGAGTCCAAAAGTTCATTCTGCAGAGTTAATATCTTAACACACATATTTTAAATATTTTTCCAAAACAGTTGGAAGAATTTATTGTTCATGATAGGATCAATCAAGGGACACAACTAATATGTGAAATTGAAAAAGAAAAAAAATAAAAAGAATAGAGAGGCGCACAAACTATAGAATGTACTTTCTTGTATAGGAGCTTGGTGCTTTGCAAGATTCAATATTATTCTATACAGCATCAGTGTCACATCAGCCATTCATGGAAATAAATACATCTACAATCTTGATTTGTCTACTTAGAGCACTTGAAAGATGCTAATGAAAAATAAAGGTTGCTCAAATTGCTAAGGGATGAAAATTTTTTGATTAATTACTATAGATAAGCTAGGAATTACTAATAAGTAATGCATATTTTTCTTAAGTGAAATGATAGTCTTTATATGAACGTGCATATAGCACATAGATTTTCTGCAATGCAGAGATAAGGAGTTTTCCCCCAATTAGGATGTGAAGCAATATGAAAAGAAATTATTTGGATAGGATTTTAGCAGTCATGGTAACACACAAGGGCAAATACATCAATTCCAAGTCTTTGGATTACAGATTTCAAACAATAGAGGGCTCCTTTCCAAAAACCACATTCCTTGAACACACACAGACATCTCTCACTAATTTGTTGTCTCAACCATGTAGAAGAGTCTCAGTGTATGCCTCTAGGTCATTATAACATTACATAATATCTCATATAAATGTTAAATGACAGTCACATACGGACATATATGAACTACTAAAGATACTCTAGAAACTTTCTCTTGTATTTTTATTTAATTGCTTTCGACTTATAACAATAGAAAAGTACTGGGCTGTGGAAGAACAGCACTTGCCCGAACAACAGACGATGTATCTATTATCTCACTTCCATGAAGGTCATCGACCTATGACAGTTGGAGTAGCAGAAACATTAGAAATCATGTGCAATTTAATCTTTACACAAATAAAGGAAAAGTATCACAATGCCTGAATAATGAAGAGTCTCTCAGAGAAAAAGAAAAGTCTGTCCCTGAGGATATTCTTCATTTTCTTTCCTGAACTGTTCCAATGCGTTCACACTATGAGATTCACTCACTGTGCTGACACACGTATTAATAGTATTTTGGCTGGAAGAGTGTAGATGTTCTAAAGTGATTGCAAAGTGCATCTGTGACTCAGTTCTCCTTTCATTCATTCATTACTTCTCCATGTCAATTCTGGGAGACTATTGTTCACCAAGAAACTGTCATCAGGATTGAAATTAACTGTTTTTTCTCCTACTTCAGGCAAGAGTGTTTTTATGTTCCCTGCTTTCCAGAACACGCTACATTATCTTTTACAAGGTTGGTGATGAAAATATTATATCAGTTCCATTTGAAAATGAACAAACATCAGGAAAATACCGGAAAGTATAGACAACAAAAGAGGATAACCTATAAAAGCATTTGCATGTTATTAGTTTTTATCCTTTTCTGATAATTTAGAAATCAAGCAAGCAAAAAAAAAGCTGTTCCTACTTCAATTCCCAATAGATAATAGCTAATGATGGAAAACAATACAGGTTAGTCTCTATGCCCTGAAAATGGAACCTCTGTGTCTTCAAGAAAGGAAGGCATCAAAAAATAATCAAGTCAGAAAAGGTGAGCTGTTTCATCATGTTGATATTTAACTGAAAATAAGAGTATAAAAATTATTAAAAAAAAAATAACTGCTGCTGTTCACAAGCTGCAAAAGACTTGAATTCCCTATTGGTCTCTCTTTAACAATGTTATTAGAATAAGACTATGAAGATTATGTTGCTCTTGTTTATATGTCAAGCTGCAGGTTTTGCAATATTGTGGTAAAGACAAACTTGCCCTCAGAATCAGCATTTTATTTTTCACTCTGTATGTAAAAAGCCAAACTGTCTTTACATTTTCAAAGACTTTTTTAGCGTCATTCTCAAAAAGAATTAGAATACGGAGCTCTATTTAAATATATAATTGCTGTGCTTTGGAAGGAAAAAAATGTTTCAAAATTTTGTTGGTACTTAAAATGGTGGCAAGAACTCAAAATTTCGAATTTTTTCAAGCTAATAAAATCAAAAGGTATCATGAATTTTTTTTTATATTTAAATTCAACATTAAAAAATCAAAATAAAACATTTCAACAAAACAAAAGCAAACAGTACAATTTCTATTGATAGCTGAGCAGTGTTTTTGAACTGAATATTAATATTTTAGAAAAAACAGTGTAAGAGAAGTATTTAAGAAAATTGTTAGTTTTCAAAATATTAATGAAAGAAACACATCTCCTTACATGACAAATTAGACTTTCAAATTTGAGACAATTGAGTGTGATCTTCCATGAACAAAAGCTCTTCCATAGTTGTTCTACTGCCTGAAGGCTTGAAGAAGAACCACCATTTTATTCATCTAAATTAAAGTATACTGCTTTGCCATTTAGACAAGGAAATGGAGAATTCGTTCTCTTTCATACTCATCAATCTGGAATTAAGTTTTGATATGAAGAGGGGAAAAGAGGAAATATGACTATTCATTAAAAAATTATAGCAGTATTTGGAAAAGTTCTGGGTTTTGCCTGAAGTATTCCTTGAAGTTGCCTTTCAGTGAAAGTACTTACTCACTACCTGAAATAGATACACCCTTTGGTACAGTTGTCTGTCTCTATCAGCATATTGGGCCAGGGAATTATTATATCTAATATATATATATATATGTTGGGCTAATTGCAATGATACAACTGAAGCAAGAAAGAATAAAATGTTATTTTATTTAAAAAAATAAAATATAAAGCTTCATTTATTCTTCTAAGATAAAACTTAAAATGCTTTGTTTGTTTCCAGAGAAAATACTGTGGATGAAATTATGGTCACCACTGTATAGGCCCAGGGAGGGCTGAAAGACAGCTCAGAGAATTTATTCCCCTGGTCATAGGCTCCTGCAGATATTCACCTATAACTTGTGGAGCCCATGGACTCAGTAACATAGGCTTGTTTGTATGCTGCTCAAGTAGGTGGAGACAGCAGCATACATGTCTTGTCCTTTGCGCTTGCCCTGCCAACAGGAAGCAACACTTACAGAAGGAGCTTTTCTTACGTGTAACTCTGCAGAGAGCCAGTGCCACAAATCAGGATGCATGGACAATACTTTAAAAAACCTTCACCTTACAAATTTCAATTACATCTCTAGCCCTGGAATTTCTGGGGGAAGAGACAAAATGTTTGTATTAACTACACAATTTAATTTTCACACACAACATGTTTACTCTCTAAAGAAAGAAAAGCACCATTTTTTCCTTCTTCCAACAATATATTTGCATAGCCAGACATCCTAATCTCTTTAGTTTTCCTTAGGAAAAAAGGCATATATATCAGCTTTCCCAGCAACTCTTCCACAAGCTTGATCATGTAAACTAAAACAGAACATGTAAACTAAAACAGAAGATAAAACTAGCATCAGCTCAAATAGGCATAGCCCAAAACTTAAAGATCTATGCATACAAAATTTCACTAGATAATGAATTTTTTTTTTATTTTAATTCTTTGCTATTTTAAAGATAATCCAGTGAAGAAGTAATCTTCAAGGTGCATTATTTTGCATTCCAAAGAAAACATTTCTGGTTATGTTTCCTGTAAGAAAAAGAAACATATTATGGATAAGAGCATAATGCAAGGAATACTATGACTTCAAGCAATACAGTAGAAAGTGATGCGCTTGCCATTCTTAATAGAAATATCAAGAATATAACAGTCAAGCATGCTGTAAATCTATATGCATGTTGCCTCATTGCATAGGCTGCATGACCTCGTCTCTCCTTGACACATCTCAACACTCAAATCAATGATGATAGACACCAGGGCCTAGCGGATTCTTCTGGGATCACATATTTTATGTAATATTTTTGGTCACCTAATAACAATTTAATACTATATAAAAAAAGCATTTAAAGATATTTCTCTTTCTATTTCTCTATTTTCATATTTTAGCAACCTGAGTTGCATGATGTATATCTGCTGCTTTACCAGCCAGCTGAAAATTTTGCAGCCAGAATAAGGACATCATAGGTTTTCACATAACTACTTTTTATATACAAATTTTGGAGACTCCAATTAGAATATTTTTAATTCCCTTTTTGACAATTTTTCCCAAGACTCCATTTCTTTGTGACAATTCACTTATTTGTAGAAAGCAAGACAGTTTGCAATTTAGGTGTAGAAAACAGTAATATTCTGCTGCTGCTTTGGACTTCCAGTATGATCATCCAAATGAAGTACCTAACCTATACAGAAGGGAGAAAAGAGTTTTCATTCTAACTCGAATTTGCGATTTCCCTGGTTTTTTCAGTTATTTCTATGACTTGTTTTCTAGACCTTCCAGAGGGTTTTCATTTTTTTATTGTTCGATATGAAAACTCCTTTACAACATACTA
The DNA here is from genome assembly GCA_026283785.1 of Coracopsis vasa. Lineage (NCBI taxonomy): Eukaryota > Metazoa > Chordata > Aves > Psittaciformes > Psittacidae > Coracopsis > Coracopsis vasa. The sequence goes on along the minus strand of JANHGB010011620.1, from coordinate 14,630 downwards.
GGCAGAGATCAAGTATACTAAGAAGTACTAAATGCAGATGCCTAGGCTAGCAGGTAGGAACAAAGGCAAAATACAAATGGAACAGCTGAAGCCAAGGTAATTCATTTTTCTATGGTTTTGATTTTTTGAATTTCGACACAACATTTCATTCCTTTTCTCAGCACACAAATTTAGTGCTTGATACCTGAGGCAAAGGACAACATACCATGTAGTTAATTGTCACCTTGTCAATTATGTATGAAACAAACAAAACAATTTAATTAAATTTGTACGTTTATAGCAAATTTAAAAAAGCTGTAAGGAGTCTTTCCTATCACTGAATGCTCCAGAAGGCTTCTATTTTTAATCTTTCCCTTTTTTATAGAAATACATTCAAGCTATGATATTTTAGACTGTTTTCAGAAAAATAATTAAAAAAAAAGAAACCAACATACAGTTAAGAGTTTGAAATACAAGATTCGTAAGTGATTTATGTGTAGAAGCCAAGGATTACTGACTTAAGTATCTTATCACATTCTACCTACATAAAACCGAAGGAAAGTTACACAGTTGACACAGTATTGAAGTAGGAAACCTGGAGAGAAAGTGAAGCCATACAATCAATTTCAAAGCTTGTATAGATTTAAGAATGTCCAAAAACTTGTCTCAGAATATGTTGCTGTTTTGCCACTGTCCTAAGCTTATGTTTTGCTGTATCAAAGCAAGTATCTAGAATGGCCTGAAAATGAGAATCTTTACGCTGAAAAACTCATTTCACATGCTTGAGTTCATTATAATCAGAGAAGTGGCAGATGCCAAATTGAGTAGCTTGAATTTAGGATGCTCATAGTATAGAGAAAAACTATTCTATGTCCCCAAAATACATGGGAAACCCACAGAAAATTTGTACAACATTTTGCACAAACCGAACAATTTTACTTTCTGATCCTGCAAACTGTGCCTAACTTAATGCTTATGAATATTCCCATTTAAGTCAACTGGATTATTTACATGCATTAAATTGAGCACATATGTAACTGTTTTTCAGATAAAGGTCTTAATTACTTTAAAGGTATTGGGCCATTTTTCTTCAGACTTGACTCAATGAGAGCTATAGATCAAGTCTAGCTAGAAGTTACTAGCATTATCTGGGTTTAGTTATCCACCAAAAATGTTTCTGAATAGGATATAAAAAGAAAATATGCTCACACTCCCTCATCATTACCAGAAGTATTTTAAATCAATCATTTTACACACATTTGTCAAGAAATAACTATTCAGATAAGACTGTCTTTATACAAAATAGGAAATGAGTTTCAGAAATTTACATCTAAGTAAAGATGCAAGTCATTCATGCCTTGTTTATTCCCTCACAATGCATAACTAAATAGGACCTTAGTATTTTTTAAGTAATATCCTCTTTACATCTGAAGAAAGAGTAGAGAAGTTTAAGATAGATGACCAGAAAAAAATTACTCTTCAGAAATTGATGGCTGGAGGAATGACAACAGAAGTAACTAGTACGGTAAGAATTTAATACAATGTTTGTATTCCTAATGTAAATATAACAACATGATAGAAAAAAAAGCAAACAAAACCAACTTTGAGATGCCCTCTATACTCTCTATGCATGATAGGTAAAACAACAAATAAAAGCAACATTCTCATATTATGAGAGCTGATTTTTTAAAAAATTGAAAATTTCCACTACTAAAATTAAGTGTCATGAGAACATGAAGATAGCAATTATTGAATCATGTTAATTCTGAGATGACTTTGGTCAGTTATCTTATGCAACTGAAAACAGCAACTTATTTTTTTCCTGCACATCTCTGTCCAGACTGGAGAGCTCACATGGGTTTAGCCACTCGTTCAGCTCCCAGCAGAGATTGACACAGACTGGCACTTGCTTCTTATTCTATTAAAATGGCTGGTGTCATCCTGTTGCATATAAGATAAACTGTAAGTCCAGTCTCCAAGTACTTCTACTAGGTGAACATGCTGAGTGTCACCACACCCACGCTGCTCTTCTTAAGCATGTTATTTTGTGCCTATTTTCTTTTAAAGTGCTGTGAAGACACCTTTTCAATTCAGATGGTTTCCAGGACTCCAGTAACTTTTACACCTACTTACACAACTTATTTCCACAACATAGAAGACAGAGGCTGATAAACGGCAAGTACCATGCTTGAGGAAAATCGAGGTAAACTATTAACGGGTTACTTTTCAAAGACTGTAAATCTTCTATTAATTTCTAAAATAAAAAGCCCTGTACCTCTATATTTTCCTCACTAGTGCTGACAGCACACATCATGTTCCTGGCTCCTAATGTGGTAGAGAGAATAAGGGCTCTGGTAACGTTCAACTTTGCCATCAGTCCAGTACTGGGCAAATAGTTCAGCTATGACTCAACACAATGAGATGTGTGTTATATGTCCCATACACCTTTATCAGATTACTTAGTCACGTTCATCATGATGCATCAATTAAAATAAAACTGTGAAAGAAAAATCTGTCAAAATTAAGGACTAAAAACCTCAGTGGAACCCTAAGAAAATCAGCTTGCAGAACAGACCTTCCTAACACTACTCTATAACTAAGCAACTCCGTATGTAATTCAATTACAACATTTTTTTGTGTTTTATGAGCTCAGAAAGTAGCAGAGTTTGTAATTAATTAAATCATATCCATTTATTTGCGAAGTGTTCCTTGTACATATGAGATAAAGAACCCTCCCTGATAAATAAAATCCTTTTTGACTTTGCTGGGATCAGGTTATTTCCCATTTGGTTTCTGTTACCTAAATCAGATACAGCCGTAAGTAGCAGGTTTTTTTCCTCCCTTTCACTTAATGTGTTTTTCAAGACTATTCTGAGACTGAAGGCAAAATCTGGCCTTGTCTTCAAAATCAAAATCTTCACCATAGGTGTATTTTCCACATGTTGTGGTTAAATTCTAATGCTGAAATTAACAGCTGGTGCAAAAATTACAGCCCTTTCCTTTTGGGAAAAGCCTTGAGAGAAAACATGGAACAAGTCTGCTCAGTGTCCATCTGCATGTCAGTTTGCTTATGGATAAAGAGAAGAACAGTAACCTAATTCTTTGCAAAGCTTTTAAGTGCTAAACTAATCACTTAAAGTTTAAATAATAAAATATAATGCAATAGTCCATGAGCTGACCTATTTTGGCTCCAGGCATGCATAGATATTAGGGATTTTGTTAGAGTTAGCTGAGATATAATGACTATACTTTATAGCAAAGAAAGATTTAACCCAACATGCCTTTCATGATCTTAGCTAGACTTTCGAGTCTTATGTAAAGAAGAACATTAATCATAAAATAAAAGAAACTAATACTTTAATTCCTTTTCCACCAATCCTATGAACACATGTCTCTTGGCTTATTAAAAATATTTAAATTTGGTTCATTCACATACATACATTTTGTAAATTAAGGTGTAATGTGATCTTACCCTTGAAACTTTAGGTCTATTAACACTTTCGGAATTGATGCATGATCAAGTTGAACTGATCACTTTAAGCATAATTAAGAAGCTGATATTTACAGCATAAGGACTCTCATTTACCTGGCTCTACTTTGTGCTTTGAAGAGCTATGTTACAGTCTTAATTACAGTGGTTCATTTCCCCCAAGGCCTTCTGCTTTTGACAAGAGGCTGGGAGGACAGAATATTTCTGCAATTTGAAATGCAACAAATGCACCAAACTATCTCTTAAAACTTTATTGAGCTATAATGGCCACGCTGCTACCATTCACCATTGGAAGCAAAGTGTTGAGGGAAACAGCTGACTGGACAGCAGGTATTTCCAACAGTGCACACGGATGAACTTTACCTCAGCAAAATTAAGAGAAAAAAAATTCCCTAAACTGTTATATAATCTGAATTAGGCCTTAAGTATAATGACACAAAAAAATTGTGACCCAAGATAGAAAAGTGCATACTTTACATGTTTGACATCTAAAGGCACTTAACCATTGTTGTGAGCTATAAAGACAGTGTACACATTAAAGACTGTGTTTTCCAAATATGCTAGTTAGCAAGCTCATAAAATACACTGAAGAGTTTTCTGAGTGTGGATTGCCTACACATGCTGTTTCCTACTAAATTACAGTGGGCAAGAATCTTGCTCTTAATTACAACGTTTCTCCTGCTTCAGAAAAACTTTGCAGAATTTACAGGAAGTTCCAAGGGAATTCTGTTATTGTACAGATGAAGATATTAGCAAGAGGAACAAACAGCAGAGGATTTTAACCTCCACATTTCTCCACAAACAAGAAAGGAGGGTCTTAATGCTTTGAATTTCTCTGGAAACAAGGTCAGATTTGGTACTGGTTACTGCACTGTCTCAGCATGTGCACTCATGGACAGTCTAATAAGCCTGTGGTACACTGAACTCTGCACTACATTCTTCCCTAAAACACTCCACACTTTGACATAAAAATCCTGAGGACACTTAGAATTAGCAGCAGGAGCAGGCTGTCTGTGATACACTAGATTTGTCCACATTCATGCTGTAGAAAGATTCCTTCTTTTTGCTACATTTCAAGAGCAAATTTCACCCCAAAACATCAATTCAGAGTTTTTCATCTCAATTCTTTTCTCACATAAGATAAAAATACAATCAACTAATGAAAAATTCTGCAAATTGAAGAAAAAGAAAAAAAAAAAAACCAAAGTACCAGAGACCAAACAAAAATCCAAAAAAGGAAAAAAACAAACAAACAAAAAAAAAAAAAAAACCACAAACCCCAGCTAGAAAACCAAATACAGCCTTAAGTTTCCATGTGCTGGGGTCACTTACAAACTGAAGAGTAATCTTGTATCAACTGCTCTCGCATTTCCCCTAAACACATGTGAGCACACTATGGAACACATGGCAAATCACTAAGTCTCTTTATGGTTCAGATATAGTGGTATCACAATAACAGCAAAACTTTCTATCCCGGAAATAATATACTGTATAATAGAAAGAGGAGGCTTAAATATGTCTGGATAAAAAAGAAAAAAAGTAATATTCCAGGCTTAAAATACAATATTGTATACTACTTAGCAGGCAGCTAAAGAGGGTTTATAGAGAAGAATGATGGATGTAATTTTCTTTTTGGAAAGAGGAAAAAAAAAGTTATAAGCAAAAGAACTGAATTTAATCTAATATCACTACTAAAGCTTGCCATAATCTTATGGAGCATTTGGACAGTACCTAGGGCCAAAGAGATGATCCTGAATTAGCATAGTATACAAATCAGCTTTTCGATTTTTATCAGATTATCTGCATTACTGGCTAATGCTGATGCATTCTGCAACATACAATAAACACTTCTAAGCACCATATTTCCAAAGTGTAAAATATCTTCAAAACAGATCTTAATTGTTTTAGCAAGATAAAGTATGCTACTTTTGCATGAATAATATTATCAAAATTGCATTTAGTCTCTTTATTTATTATCTCTAATGCTACTTAAAAGAGAAGTTAATAGAGTAATTCATTCTCATACCATGACCTTGGTCACTAGTACATGATGTTTCATATTCATTATGCTGAGCTAAGTGAGGGCTCTGTTATAATATCACTTAATTTATATTCTGAATAATGCTCTGGGGACAAGTTGCTCTTGTGCATTAGGGTTCTATCTAAATCACAATATTTGAAGACAAGTGGAGAGAGCAGATAACTATTAAACAAGATGTTTGCTAACATAAAACATTGTTACAGACTCTGAACATGAGACCTTGGGAATTAAAAGTTAAACAGCCCAGTAATTATCCTAGAAGTATTCAGCTTGTCTTAAAATAAATAAATCGATCTAAAATTGCATGGTCATCCTGTATTTATTTTATATTTGTAGATTCTTCTAAAGAGTGCTATTTGTTGTGCCACAACCCTCCTCCCCAAAACATCTGTTTTCCCCTTGTAATTTTAAAGGCTAGCAAATAACTGATGTTTTTCCGCATTTTGGGTTTCTCTTCAGGGAAAAGTCCAATACAGTTATTCAATCAATGAGAAACCATTACTTGTTTCTTAGCTTCCTGCTCCAAAAATGTAATTTTGTTTCCTTACGCTTTCATGATTAATGTAAATTAATGGATTAAAGGTATAAAAAGAAAATAATTTTCACAATTCTAGAATGCAAAAAGCACAACTTGCCATATGAATCAGAAGATTTTGCATTAAATGCTTAATACCTACAATCTTTAATATTATGGAAACCCCAGACTATTTGACATATCAAATTAAACCATTCCAATGAAAACATCATAATAAGGCAGCAGTGGATCTGTCTCTCCAATTAAGCAAATGAAAAAAATCCCTGATACAAGCCTGGAAGCTCAGCTTGGGACACGAATGTTAAACTGGCATATTACCTTTTTCATTTATGTTCCAATATCAGTAGAGGACTCGCAAGAAGCACTACTTGTAAATGCTATTTTCCTCAACATATCAGCATGTGAATGCAATAATTGATTAATTCTAACTGGAGATAGACAAATAAATGTAATGTTATTTTTTAAAAAAGAGAGACTCCAGCTCTACTCCTTAAGATGATTTTACATAAAATCATATTAATAAATCTTATATCTACCAATATGAGATATAGATTAGTTTCCTACTGAATACAGAACAAATCTAAGAAGATAAAAGTTGTAACATTATAAAGTTATTTTTCAAATTAGAACTGTACTTCTCACATCCCTACCATCCTTTTTTGCAGCCATCTCCATCTATTACCTACACAAAGTAAACAAAGCTTCAGCTTATAAGATTAACAACACAGAAGTTTTTCAGTTAACATCAATAAAAGGAAGTTCATATTCTCTTCTCCCTTATCCCTAATATAAAACCAAATGGCACAGAAATTCCAACTGCAAAATAAAAAACTAAATTGGATGCTTTTCAAAGGCTATGGTGGATTAAAAAAAATCACAACACAAAGGCTGTGGAGATCTGAGCCCCAAGAGGCTAACATAGGAATGCAGAGGAATTCAGCATGGCTTGAGATGTTTCTGTTCCAGGTGTTCTACCAGCTCTCCTACCCCACTCCACAGATGCTGGTCCTCAGCACTGTAGATCTGCACTTGTGAAATCCTTCAACCCACAGTCTCACAGACACCTTAAGGCTACCTTATCCTACAGAAGTGAAGGTGGGTCTGAGCCAGTGTACTAAATCATGAACAGTTGTAACTGATGCACCAATCTGATCTGCCACAAACGTTACAGAGGCATGAATATCTAGACAGACCTGAATTATAGACTTCTAAGCCACAATTTTATTTCCCAGAGATCATCTTGTCACAGCAGAGTTGTCCCCTTACAATATACTCAGAGACAGCAGGCACAGTCAGCAGAGCAGAGAATCATGTATCTACCTATTACAATGTACATACATCAACCTGAGCGGTATCTCGTATCTCAATTTAACATGCTATGGTATTTGTATGAATAGTAGTAGAAATTGCATTGGAAGTATAATGAATGATTTTGGCAGCTCTGAAGTAAAAGGTAACAGAATATGTAGGATCTGTATGTCTCTGACTGATACATTATGACATATTACAATGCTGCTGACATGTCAAAAGAAGTGATTTAGTAGGCACCGGTTATTTCAATTTACTCTTTTTGCGTTTTTAATTAGTAAATGAGTCCCTCATGGTCAAATGATTAATTACGCAATAATTCACTGGAATACCTTCTTTTCCTGTTTGAGTAGAACACACAGTATATAGAGAAACTGTTTGGAATATAGACTGACACTATAAATTATAGCAATACATTCACACTGCTTTAGTTAAGGCTGTGTCAGCAGTCCCATTAAGAGCTCCTGTTTTCAGGATAGTCAAAATTAGGTAAAGTTCATTCTAGGTTACATGTTGGCATGCAGGAACTCAGCTAGGAAATAAACTCCTTTCATCCGTAAACCTATAGTTACATGCACATATGATGAGGGTGAGGAAAAGTGAAGGAAGATGTAGAAGTTGTTAAGGGGGTGGAAGGGAGAGGGCTGAAAGTAAAGAAAAAACACCTGCTGTTTGTTGTATGTGATCATAAATCATAATAGTACTTCTTAAATATCATTTCTTCTCGCCAAGAGATCTCAACAGACAGTTGAAAATTATGGCATTACACTTGACATGAGTATGAAACACCCAGTACAATGCTGCTACCCAAAGTCACAGAGTGAGGAACAGAGTCCAGTTTTCCTTCCAAGTCCTGGCCACACTGTCCTCCCGTAGCTACTGCACAAACATTAGATTTTCCTTAAAGTAGACAGCAGACTCAATTTGAGAGACTTTCAAAATGGTATATGGATAGGCATCTTCCAGCAATTAATAATGGGACTTAAATTATGAGTATGGTAAGCAGAGCATGGTAACAAAAACTCCTTATACTATGAGTTGGCTAGATATAAAGTACCTCAAGGCTGGAAACTGCAGAGCTATAGGGGTGTGGCTCCAGCACTAAGCCTTCTTTTACTTGAAGGTGTTTTAAGCTAATCCATTTGGCTTTCAGTTGACAAAGATTAGCTGGCTAGGTGTACTCATGGCAATGCTATTCCTCAGCTGAGGATGTGGCAGCTCCTGAACAACTACCACTTGAAGAAAGTTCATTTGATGGATCAACATCTTTGTCAGGCAAAATAACCCAGTCTATCAGAAATAGTCTGATTTAGTGGCGAAAATACAACAATATTTTTTACCAATAAATTCAGAAAGTGTTAAACTTATTCTCTGCAGAGTTAAGATGATAATAGCAAGTATTCACCATTCAATAACCTTCCTGCACCTGCATGTTTAACTTTAAGGACTAGGAATAGCCCTGACAATCAGCTGTGTGCATATGTAAGACAATGCTGAAGAAAATACATGTTCATAGTTGCCAAAAGGTAAAAATTGACCAGAATTACAGGGCTGGACAGTTTAGATTAGACGAATTAGATTTATTGAATAAGATGGTCCTAGCAGTAGTACAATACATGACACTAATAACTGAAAGATCACATCATTTATTGGACAAAATTATTTTTATATCAACCTTGGGATCGTATACATATTAAATTGGTGAGAGGCAAGTTCCTACATCACTGTACATATTAAACAGTTACAAGGTAGAAAAAACTTCCAAGTTCTCAAGTATCACACATTACTATTTCCATAGGATAACACACTCATTCAATAAAATACATATTTATTCTTTCAAAGACTATATCTTCATGATTCACAAAGAACTGAGAAACCTAGAACAGTAGCTTCCTTGAAGTCATAAAGCTGCCAAGATGGATAAAAGGAGGCTAATTTACATCATCTTAAACATTTGCCTCAATACACATACTTTCTCTATCCTTTCCTCCAGGGAACAACCTCTTTCTTGTCATCGTATAGAGAACACAGTCTTCCTGAACTTAAGTGCTCTGAAACTGCACCTTACTTGCATACATTATATGATACGCATTCATGGTATCTAATTTGCTTAAAGCCACATTGCTGTTTGAAGCCTGGAGAAAGAAGAGTCACATGAAAAAAGTGGGGTGAGGATGAAGAAGGCAGGGCAGTAAAGCAAACTTTCAAGAAGACATGGTAGAACTTTATACAACTTCAGGGGATGAAAGCTGACAAATGAATAACAGTTTTATGCAA
>JANHGB010011617.1:14580-29591 GCA_026283785.1 Coracopsis vasa | reverse complement strand
AGGGGGAGGAAAATCTTTCCCAATGGCTTTATATAATTATATAATTTCAAATAGTAGATCTACGTATTTATAGATGCATACAGTTTACATTTGTACATATAAAAGTGAGGAGCAAGCAAAAAGTGGTTTTTGTATTAGATTGCTTTTAAAAAAGTTTAAAGGAATACTTTTTATCCTACTTGGGTTTTTGCAACATCTCATCGCTCCTTTTTAAAATCGACCTCCTTGCCAACCCCCAGAACTTCCTGTTAACCACAATATTTGAAAGTAACTGAAAGTAAAGGTGGCAAGGGTGGGATAATGTTTATTGGGAGGGAGAGGTTTTTCTGTTTGCCCCCTTTTTTTTTTTCATAGGTTTTGGTTTTGTTTTTCACAAGCAAGCGTTGGTACATCTTGTCAGAGGTCACAGCTCTGATCTTTTAGCTAACTTTCTTCAGAGGCAGGAAAAACACCCATTTTCTATAAAACCATACAAACTTCTCAGGCAACTTTATTTACCTTCTTGCAATTATAATGGTAATGACAGTTTATAAAAGATTAATTTTTAAATTTCTATAACAGAACTAATAAAATTATTTCCTTACAGTATAATCTGGGCTGTGTGCAGTTCTGCCAGCATGCCGACTGAGGTCTTGCCATTTTCTTGCACTCTACCAACATCTTATCTCTAGTCTTAATTTATGCAGTTGCAAGAGTACAGGACAGTATTTTTGTTCAGTCTTTTGTAAAATTAACTTTGCACTTATAACTGTCATGCTTTGTATCCCTGATAACACTATCTACTCCATCACCACCTTAGTGAAACACAAACAACTTGCCTGTGAGTATTCAGCAATTACTCATCCAACACTGTCAGTTATAATGGCCCAAGAGTTTTACTGTATCTCACCACTTTGCTCCCTTTATTAAAAGGGTAAATTATTCAAATAAACATATGTGTTACTAAGCAATCTGACTGATCAGCATAAGCTATTATCATGGGCTGGGTAAAACAAAACTCAAGACTGACAAGCATAATACCCAAACAAAAACCTTTTCCCCTTAAAATTTTTAGGTATATGTTTTAAATAGTGTGAATTCAGAATTAACAATAAACTCTCCTTAAAACAAGAACTGACAGTACATCATGGAAATTGCTTACAAAAATGAATGTTACATTTAATATATTAGCAAAAGCAAACCAATATTGTGGTCAGTTAACAGTTTAGTATTCTAATAAAAATCTATCCCCTCTCCTCAATTTGTAAACACCATTTTTTCCTCCTCCCCCACATTTGTAGGTTAATGCTATATTTTAAGAAAGTTTTATTAGTAGTTACCTATGGATGCAAAGAAAATGATGGCAAGAAAGTCACGTATTGGTTCAATACAGGACATAATCTCCTCAGTAACCATGTGACCCTGAGAAGAGATCAGAGCTCCAGCTAAGAAGCATCCCAGCTCCATTGAAACATCCAACAGCTCTGTGATCTGTCAAGGAATAACAGAGAATCTATTGCTGTTCTCTAGCCCCAAGTGACTTTATACACCATTTCACAGTAAAATTACAAAACTACATTAAACAACGTAGGAAATTACTATGTTGTTACGCAAGATCAGTAAGTTCAGTGTAATTATTTCAGTTTTATGCAGTATTGGTTTTATACAAAAGATTGACAAACCTTTCATGTTTCCCCTGCATATTACCTCCTTCCCCAGAAAAACAAAAGTAAATTTCTTAATCTACATTGTAATGCTGTGTGTCACTTAAGGATAGCATCTGATTTAACACAAACAAGAAAGACTGTAACAGCTCTGGAGTCAGAATTACATAATACATGGAGCCTGTAAAACCAGCGTATTTTCCAGCTGTCAAACACGGGGAAAAAAAATAAAAATCAAGGGCTTGTAATTTGGAAGAATAGCCTCAATTTAGCAGAAGTCCCAGGCATAAATTACATTTTATTATTGTGAACTGGACTTAAGTGTGCCTGTGTCCTTTACTGAATAGGGATGCATTTAAGCATGTGAAGTAAACTGCTGAAATGAAGCCCGATATCTGTTTGAAAAGACTGCTTCATTCTTTTTTATTATGTGAATAGGGTACTAGAAGGAAGAGATGAAACACATGCAAAGAGCCTGAACTGGAAACAAAGCAACTGCTTCAGGCAATGCTCAGAAAATTAAAATATGCAAGCAGCACTTTTAGTAGGTATAAAGTATTTAAAATAATTACTTTAAAACTATGCTGCTGCAGATGGTCATCTTACTGAGAAAGTGCAATGCTTTTAATATTAATAGAACATTGAAGATTTATTTCCATACTAATTTGGATTAAACAACAATACACTCTAGTATATTTATAGACAACATTCATCACATCTTGAACACTGTTACACTTTAAGGTATGAAGCTAGAACTCAAGTGACTTGAAATTAATGGAGGAGAGCAAAAGACACAATAAACAAGTCTGCAAGCTATGCATAAAATGCCACCTAAAATTAAACCCCTGACCTTTGCGTATTGAAGTATTAATGCCCATGTGTTCATCACATAACTCCAATAGTCCGTAATTTATTGCAAAACATTTAAGAACACTAATGAGTTTTGTCAACTAATGTAAATAGTTGCTGATCAGGCAAAACCAACAAAAATAACATTATAATTTTACTCTCATTTTAAAGGAAAAGGAATTTTAGCACTTTTTGCCACGACCTGTCAAGGTGGAAGAAAGAAATATATATTTAAAAGGCTTCAAAATCACCAAAAGATGAATAAGATAAACAGTTACAAGTAGGAAACAGTTAAGTTCTTCTCCATTAGTTGTTTTAAAAGTCACAACCTCTTGAGTATGATTAAAATCCAATACAGCCTCTTCAAATAAAGTTGGAATTATTTTTACTATCCAGCTATAACACACATATACTTAAGTATTATCAGCTGTAACAGCTCCAGATCAAAACTTTTATAGCTGACATTTTAAGTATTCCCATATACATGCTTAGGTTGCCATATAAGACGGGATTTAGCACGTCTTGTATCAGAACTGCCTGATACTGTGCTGCTGTGAGAATCACTATTCAATCAGGGAGCAATTTAAGGGTGAAACAAACACACTTGTTCAGAATGCATCTGACTTAATTGGAGCAAACTCTGTGTCCATCTGGATTTGCTCCCACCAAACAAAACCTGAATTTCCATTCCTTCGCTCTATGACAAGTATGAGCTCAAGGGCCTGGTAGATAACGAGGCAGATTTTGCTATTTCTTTTCTGCTCACTAGGTACTACACAACTTAATGTCTACAAAATCTGTAGGTCACTCTTAAGAAAAGTATGAACTGAATGAGAGGGCGAGAACCAAAAATTACATTATTTTCTTAACCCTATCCCCCCTTCCCCAGTTTGTTCTTTTGATTTATATCGAGATTTAACACAGACTCCCCTTTCACTATTCCCATCCTGGTCTCTGGTTGTCTAGTAATAGTTGCAATAAGGCGATATACTTCCTCATATACTAGATCTGTAGCTTCAGAGTTTATTATATATAACATGTGGGTGCACACAAACACACACACACTGAAGACTGTTTATTTTACTGGCAAAAAGGCATTCTCTGAAAATCCCTAAATAAGCAAAACTTGGAAAGTATTTTGCATTTAGTACTCTCTTTCTGCTTTCAGCATTGTTAATGTTTTGCTTTCAGCAAACAGGGCTCTAACAACTACTAATCCCTCGGCACTGCACTGTCATTTCCTCAACTCCTACATTACAGAAAGCTTTTTCAGTCAAAATTAAACGAAATGTTTTGTCAGCTTACATGTTTTTCCCAGTACAATTTAGTTTTCAGTTGTTTTCAAAGGTCCTATTTTACTCAAATTTAGGAAGGATTGCTTTGCTTTCACTAGAATATTGGATTTTTATGTTCAAATGTTCTACCAGAGCAATAAATAAAGAAATAAATATCACTGCTATTATCTGTTCCAGTTGAATTTCCACCATTTGTTCAGCAGTTATTTTAGATATATTTTTTAATAATGTGTATCTTACTGATACTGTAATCATCATAGAAGCTTAATGAACATGGTGAGCCAGTAAATTAAAGAAATCCCTGATGGAAATAAATGTATTAGAATTCCAGACTTTAGTAATCTGCCCAAGAGTAAAGAGGTGAATTCTAAGCTTGCATCTCCATCTCAACTGTATTTTTAATAAATAACTACAATATTTGAGATTAAGGAAGAACTGTAATCTTCTTTTAATTGACAAAAAAAGATTTGATAACCATGTTAGGAGCTATTGAGAAGTATTCTACGCAAACAAGGAATGACATTCCTAATACACTGCAGGAAGAAGTATGTACATTTTCTCATATAAAGTACTAACAGCTATGTTTTCTTTTAATCTTTTTGGTATATAAAGTAAGCTGGCAATTTCCCTCCATTTGCTGCAGTCATCCCAGGTCAACCATAAGGCAGTCAAGTGGGAAGGCACTTCCTCCCCACCACGTTTATGGACAGTCCTATGAACATGTAAATATAAGTGCTAACCTTCTTGTCAGGTCAGGTTTTATTTTTTCCCCAATTTCTTAGTAATCATTCAACAACATAGTTTTAAAACATACCAAAACTGACCCCTGTTGTCATGCAGATATCTTAGCAATTCATTATCAGAACAGTATTTTAAACAATTCTCCTTGTAATGTTTCTGTACATACAGAATGTGAAAAAACAACACTACACCAGTGAACACTCCAGCTGACTTACAACACATTCTTCATCTCATTGTGGTATGTATCTCAACCTAAAAGTACCAGTTTGGCCATCGATCCTAAATGGATATTTCAAACCATAAACTAAATTTGCTTATGTTGTGATTCAGGAGAACAGTTTCCCAATTAAGAAACAAAACAAACAAACAAACAAAAAAAACCCCACACAAACCACCAACAAAAAAAACCCAACCAAACCCAGTACCTCTGTAACTTAAAGCTCAAAAAGGAGTTGCTGAAAGTGTAGTAATGATCTACTGAACCTTTGTTTCGGCTGACAATGTGACACATACATGACAGAAAGATGCACAACTGTGTCTGAAAGTCAGCTGTACTTTTATAGGATTTGCACTTGACACAATCCCCCTACCCGATCTGCCTAACTAGTTGAGGGACAAAAGGGAGGGCAATTTCAGTTACCTCTGAGAATACCTGGGAACAGAAAGAGGCATCTTCAGCTCCAAACCTTGGTAAAATATCTTGTATTTGAGATTGGTTACATCTCTTTTACTCTAAGTTAGTTTATCAAGAAGAGACAAAGGACCTGTTTCAGATTTAATGAGTTGCAGTATGTCTCTCAGGTTTTCTAAATGAAGCGCAGAGTCAGCCTTGGTTAAGACCACTAAAACATGCACTCACTTTACAAATTGAAAAGCTTTTTTAGAATTGCACCAGTATGGAAAATTCTGTGTTTGCACATAATTATACAAACTCTGCCAATATTTAGGCCTAGGTTTTCCAAGGAAAAAGATCTTTGCAGGAACCCCAGCAGTTCAATTGTTTTCCTACCTGACACCCAAAAGCCTAAATTTATCCTTTACAAATACATGCATCATTTTTTCAAATAAGATCGCCATCCCTCATCCTATGTTTTTATTCCTGACACAATGCAGCATCTATGCTGTATACCAGTTAAGATTTGTTTTCCAGAAGATTTTTTTGTTGAGCTGTTCTACTGGACAACCAAATAAATTTTTGTTTTGCTTTGGTTTTTTTCATTAGTATTTTTCTTTCAGCCTTTGTGCTCAAACCACAACCGGTAGCATTCCCATAATGAACGTATCAGTGTCAGTGAATATCAAGCATCTCAACTGGTTTACTGAGGTTGCATGCAGTATCTTGTGTACTGTTTCTTTTGATACATTATTTATTAACTTTAAAAGGAAATCTGTTTTCACTCGAAGTACACAAAATATTTGTTGCCCCCCAAATGCTTCCCATGCTGAAGCAGCATTCTGGTTTTCCAGTATGAATTCAATACAATCAAACATATTCTCCCTCCTATATGTTAAAGTCAGTAGACAAACTCCTTGTACATTTGATAGGTGATTTGGGCACAATACACCCAACTCAATCAGATCAGTCTATGTAGGCCATATTTTTAATGAAAGTACGGCTGCTTCTAGATACTGTGATATTTTATGCAACTTCTGTGGTTCGGTTGTTTTTTATTCAAGTTGTTATACAAATGTTACGTCTGCTTGTTAGACAGTAAAACCGAGTTTTGTTAATTCGCTTATTATGTGGCACATTTGGAATATGAATAGGTGCTTAGAGGGATGGCATTTTTCATGTATGCAGAAGAAATCAATGAACTGTAAAGCTGTGCTCTCACTAACTTCTTTCTTAACCTTCTCCCTGAAGGAGGTGAGCTTTTTCTGTTGGACCTGCAATAAAGTAAATACCCCTACGAGAAAAAAAAAAAAAAAGGGCATGCACAGGAACATTTTGGGATATTTTTTCCTCAGAAATTTTCAGAGGACATAACAATCTGCACATCTAGGATAATGGAGTTTCAAACCCACAACCTTATTAGAGACTGTCACATTCTGTTCTCCAGCAAAATAGATTTTTGGAGGGCTGAAACATGAGATAGAAACAAATAGGAAGAAAATTCAGATGAAAATGAACCAAACACAAAAGGGATACCACAATCTATGAATCTTAAGGCATTTTTCTACTTTCACAGCTTCATTCCAAATTGTTATACTCCCACAGAAAATTATTTTATAATAAAAACCACATTGAAAATTTGCTATTGAAAAAAATCTTGCAAGCAAATATCACAATCAGGCACTATCAGTATCTCAAAACCCATCCTAAATTATTTTCAGAAACACATGAAGTAGCCAAAATTAAAACTGGAATCACAATCCTTTAATTGGTTTAAGTTGCCAGCAGAAGTTCAGCTGACTGACATTCAAATTTTATTTCTTCTTACTCATCTATGCTGTAATGTATGAATCATCTGTGCATTTGGGGTTTGTTTAAAAACATTTTAAAACCAAATAATTAACTACAGAGGTACACGGATACGCAGCAGTAATCTTGATGGCTTTTGTGATACTGATGCAGTCAGCTACTGCATGTATCAGAATATCTTATTAATTTAAAAGATTACCGTTAACATAAGGAAGATGAATGCAGTTATTCCTAGGATGAGGATTTCTTTATTCCCTTTGCTTTCTGCATGCAACTTGCGATAATATGGTCCTATGAGGTAAGTCTTTATAACAAGACATATAAGAAAAACAGCAGCCAAAGAAAAGAGAATTTGGCCAATCAGTATCAGTATTCTCAGTACTTCCTTGAAAATGCTGGAAGAGAAGAACAAACAAAACATTTCTTTCAAGTGCTCTCATGCCTCCCAATCAGTTCCTCTTAAGTGAAAAGATCTAATTCCACAGATGTTCAAAACTGAGTAGGTACAGCAAGGTATTTGGATATATTAGTAAACAAAATGAATACTAAGTCTGCCAAGTGCCCAGCAACCTCTTTTACAGCCCAGAATTTACTTTTTTGTTGGCTGATCATCAAGGTAAGCTATCAGGCTCAATAATACTATTGCACAGTCTTTGACGAAAATATGTCTTGAGGGAATAAAGTAACTGAAGAAATTAACTTATTTTTTTACAATAAACTTCTCATTACAAATTTCAAGTACTGGACAGGATTAAGGCAGCTAGAGCAGGAAGAATATCCTCATGCAACATGACAAGTACAAATAGTAAAGGGAACTTGTAGAACAGAGTGAATATTTTTCATGAAAATGACATTAACTGTAGCACTTATTCATATTGGCAATCTACATACTAACTGGAAGGGATGGGGGGAAGATAACGTACAGTATTTTGTTTTACCTGGAATGTGTGCTCACTCCTACTTGAATAAGTGTAGGCATGACAGCTATAAATAAACCAAGCTGCACATCCTGCATCACCAACATGCCAAGTAGTACGCTGCTGTAGTCAATATCCCCTGTACACCAGCAAAGCAGTCATGGAAACAGTCATCAGAATCTATGAATGCTTGCAGTGCTCAGAAACTTAGAAATAGCTTAATCAAATGGAAGCTAAGTGTAGTTTTCAATGGGTTGATATAATTCAAAGCATTCTGTTTGGCTTTTCGCCTCCCCACTAGTAAGTAATTTAAAACATTTAGAAAGAAAAAGTAAAGACATTACAATATTTTAAAGAATAATAAAATATATTAATGGGAAGCTTGTGTTACACAAAAATATAGACTTTGCTTAGCAGTTAAGCACTAGCTATGCATTTACTGGAACTCCTTTCATGAAAATATACAATCTTTAGACTGACACATGCAAGAGCCAGCATGCATAAAGTATACACTTTGCATCTAGGCATTAGAATATAAATATTCTAAGGGGTGGGAAGAACTTTAATGCAGTATCTATTAGGGAGGTTTACATGGAAGAAAGCAGGATGGCAAAACTGTTGAAAGAAACAATTAGAAGTCTTTGAGAAGCTAGCAATATGGCACTTAAAGGTACTTCTCTGAAGAGCTGTTCACTATGAAAGACTCCCTGCACTGGTCTTAGTTTGCTGAAGAAGGATGTGAATTATTTCAGTTAGCCTTTCTGCCCTGATGACAGACAGGTTACTGTGCTCTTAAAAAACATAAGGAATCCAGGAAACCCCTAATCAAGTCAAATCTTAACATGGAGACTACTAATTGGGCTACACTATCTTTCTCCAAAGACACCTCATAAAAAGAATATACACAACACTGGCCAGTGTTAAAGGATGACAATCGCTTGTAAACCTGACCTAACAGTGGTTTTTGTTTTGTTTCATTTTTAACCAGTTTCCCATAATATAACACTACAACAGTCCATATTTAAAATTATACCTACCTTCTTTATCACCTCGAACACTACCTGCAAGAAATCTTGACACTAACGGAGTGCTTGATAAAGATAAACAAGTGGAAATGAAGACACTTTGTGTTGGTCTTATTTGGAGCAGATGTCCCCATAGCAGACCAAAGGCAATCATCAGAACCGTCATATAGCAGGGTCCTTGCAAAGATATTTTCCATACCTTGGGAAGAAAACAAGTTCTTATAAGACAGACTGATAACACTTTTCTCACTGATAACTTACAGTGATTTTCAGCGCAAATAAGCAGTGATTTGGGGCTGCAGTGCTGGGCCACAGAAGTAACAGGCTGTCATCCTATCTATGAGGCATAATAACTTCAGTTATTAGTTATTGTGCCTCATAGATACTCTAATGAACCAGAAGACTCATTACCAGAAATTAGGTAAATTTTCCAGAGCTCACAGACAAATTAAGGGCCAAAGGTCCAGTATGGGTTCAAATGTATTGAAATCATCAAATGGAAAGCCAGTTACTTGATGTGATTCCAGGGTAGGGAAGAAAAAGGCAACAGCAAAGACCATCAACAGTACCAGCAGCCCAGTCCACACTAGTGTGCACATAATTCCCAGGCAGCAATTTACATACTAAAGTTTAGGAACCCTCAAATTACTGATTTTTATCATTGACTTTAGATGGACTAGAAACAGATCAAGCTGAATGCCCATAAATTTTAACACTCTTCAATTAAAGCTTTTATGAACTCACAACCATCAGTTTAGGAACAAGTCACATGATGCAACTCTTTACAATACATACAGTCTTCATGTACTTTGCAGCAGTATTTTCCATTATTAAAATCTAGCGCGCTTACGAGATAACTTTTTTTTTTTAATTAAGACCAAAAGAAAATTGTAACTTTTTGCTGAATCCTGATGGCCACATCATGTAATAGTCCAGATTGTGCTAACACACTTGCAGAATCAGTTTATCAGCCAGTACAGCACGTATCATCAAATCAAAATGCAGTACTTGACTGAATTTTTTTACAACAGGACAGGCAAACATCACTGGATATTCCATAACAGCAACTGCATGCTAAAACAAAGCAGAAATGGATTGCTATAAATTGCATGAGATTTTTCTAGTAATCAAAAACCATTTTACTAAATGAAGAAAAATAGCAAAGAGATTTTTTTGGAGACACCAAACAAATAATGTGTTCTGTTCTATCCAAAGAGTCAAAGAGCAGAAGCAAGTACCACATTTGTCTTTTCAAAAATGTACAAAAGTACACCAGTATTTTATAGGGAGAGTGTAAAATCCTGAAAGATAACTGACAACTTGAACAGTAGCAATTAAATCCTGTAATACAGAGGTATTATACAAAAATACCTTTCTTAATCTTTCAGGAGAAAACTCCAGACCAACTAGAAAGAGAGTGAAGAATACACCAAACTCTCCTAATGTCTCCACCTGTACAATAGACTTAAATTATAAAAAAAAAAAAAAAAAAAAAAAAAAAAGAATTATTGCACAGCAGTCTACTTATAATACAAATTTTAACTCCATTTATAAAACAAATAGTTTATTCTATAGCCATTGTTAGTTCAGTTGCTGGTCATGTGACATCAGAAGTCCCCTCAACATCTTTAGGGTTCAAACATTTTTCCCCCATCACCTGGCTGCTGCTAGATAATTTGCTTGGATAGTGCTGGTCACCCTAAATGCACATACATTGATCCAGGTAAGCTTGCTTGCTTGGTGAAAATAAGTATGCTACAGTTCATGCACATACTATTTAACTCCCAGCGTTTGCATTCCAGAAGTTACTTTATTAGTCTATTGGTATAACCATTCTGCTAGACTGTAGCTGCCGTTCTGCTATTCATCCTACAGACTCCACACGTAAGTCTCTCAGACCAGCACAACTACCAGCCTTTGCACTTCAGCAAAAAGGATGCAACAGCAAGAAAAATGGTTGTCTTCCTCTTCACAACAGAAAAATGGGGCTACATCTGGCTAGCAACCAGTCACCACTGGTGCTCCTCAGGGTTCAATTCTCGGGCCAGTTCTGTTTAATGTATTTAGCAACAATCTGGATGCAGGAGTTGAGTGCACTATTAGCAAGTTTGATAATACCAAACTGGGAGGTGCTGTTGACTCTCTTGAGGGACAGAAGATCTAGACAGATTGGAGCACTGGGCAATGATTAATAAGAGGAAATTTAACAAGTTCAAATGCTGGACTCTGCACCTGGGATGAAGTAGTGCCAGGCAGAAGTATAAACTGTGAGAGGGGTGGCTGAAGAGCAACCCTGCAGCAGAAGATCTGGGGGTGCTGGTGGACAGCAAGCTCAATATGATAAGCAGGGTGCCATGGCAGCCAGGAAGGCAAACCACATCCTGGGGTGCATCAAACACAGCATGACCAGCTGGTCAAAAGAAATGATTATCCTGCTGTATTCCTCTTCTTGGGTACTGTGGGCAGTTCAGAGTCCTCCTATTGAAGAAAGAGGTTAAGGTCCTTGAATGTGTCCAGAAAAGGGCAACACAGCTGGTGAAAGGGCTGGAAGGAACGTCCTGTGAGGAGCAGGCGAGGACTTTGGGTTTGTCTAGTTTGGAGAAAAGGAGGCTGATGGGCAACCTCCCTACTCTCCACAGCTTCTGGAGGAGAAGCGCAAAGGGCGGTATCTAGCTCTTCTCCTAGGATCTAGCAAAAGGACTCGTGAAAATGGCTCAGAGCTGCACCAAGAGGAGGTTCAGACTGGACATGAGGAAGAACTTCTTTACCAAGAGGGTGGTCAAAGCCCCTGGAACAGGCTTCCTAGAAAGGCAGCCAATGTGCCAAGCCTGGTAGTGTTTAAGAGGCATTTGGACAATGCCCTTTGCATGCTTTAACTTTTGGTCAGCCCTGAGTTGTTGAGGAAGTTGGGCTAGATGATCACTGTAGATCCCTTCCAACTGATATAGTCTATTCTATTTTAAAACCCTAACACTTCTTTTCAATGTGTTTACAGTCCAGAGCAGAAGAGAACAGGATCCATCATCAGTCAAAGAAGTAGAGCTGGAAACTATCTTCCCTGCCAGATTAGCATCTGGCTGCCTCCTCAGTTCCTCTGACATTTAACATTTTTAAGACACATATAACTTAACCAGACATTACCATGCAACCTTAGCATGTGTTGTTTTGCCTGCTGGCTTAAAAATTTGTTAATGCACACCAGACCACTAATCAAAACATGTGCAATGTCTCACCAACCACAGCTCACTGCTTCACATGAGTTTGTAATCAGGGTACACGTGACAGAGCTAAAAAGGTTCATGAGACTCCAGGAATGTGAGCAGGCGAAAGGCAAAGAACTAAGGTGACTAGGATGGATGAAAGAGCTACAGAGATGCAAAATAACTCTCTAGGAAGCCAAGATATCCTACTCAGGGAATTACTTGTTTTAAACGCTTCCTCCACTGATAACACTGACTTTTCACAAGTTTCTGAATATTTGATGTCATTTAAATAATTGGGCGCTTAAATGTGATGCTTTATGATTAAAGACAAAAAGAAAACAAAGAAAACCCCACAACACACAACCTACAGCTTTCACTTTCAACAACCACTTATATCATGATTAGATAGGAGAAAAAATTGAAAACAAAAAGTGATTTGAAGACCTTTGTCTTAAGTTTTAAGGCATCCTTTTACAAAGGTCCAGGTTTGGGGATTTTTTTTAAATACATCTGAGCTTGGCAATACCATATTCTTTTAAAGCTACTTTTAAAGATTTCAACAAATGAAATCACTCAAGAAGCAACTTGCACACTTACCTTTATACTATTTAGTCCTGATGGTCCTAGGAGTACTCCACAGATGATATACCCAAACATGGTTGGCAATCCTATTGCTGTGCACAGCCAGCCACATGGCAAAGACAACATTCCTATTGTCACAATGTCCTAAATATGCAAGATTTACAAATGCATTAATATAAACCACAAATTTGTGATGAAATTAAAGTGGGTTTTTTTATCCTTTTATTTCAAAGGATAAATAGCATGGTAAAATTAAACACAGAATACTGCCTGTGAAAAGAAAACACAACTTCAGTAAACTAACCTGAACACTTTGTTGTAGGTGTAAGCACTGCAGTTTTGCAGACGAAGCATCAGAGGTACTGACCTTCAGTAACTGGTAGCTTTGGGGACTTATGATCAATTACTAAATATTTTAAATACATTATAGAAAGTATATGGTTTCCTGGGGAATTGTGGGGTGAAAGCCACTTTGCATTAAAATAAAACAGTGAAACAGATCCATTTTGGTTTGGTTTTAATTAAAAAAAAAAAAGAAAATATCAAATAAAGTTATTCTTTACGAAGCACAAATATGATAAAAACCCATGTCCATGTAGTTTCCTGCATCCCTTTTCTTCCATCGCATGGCATGAAGAGGTAAATCCTCTCTAGTGACAACATGGAAGCGGCTTATCAGGCACAGCAGTAGCTTGTTTTAATACTGCAGTCCAGGAAAAGAGATGGTGCCCCAAACGTGCAACACGTTAAATCAAATAAAACCAGAAAGGATTCATGTAGCATCACTATCAGTCTTGAGAAGACTGTACTAGAAGTAGGGAACACAATGGCCAGATCACCAGTAGACAGGGGAATTATGAATGTTAGGGTAACTTTAGAGGGGAAAAAATGCTAAAACTGTATTCAATCCAACCAAGCAGTACTGGCATCAAACTAGTGGGACTAAATCTTATCAAAATGAATGACAAGAATGTCTCTAAAATTATTACCTTTATGAAATGATGATCAGCACGAGGAATAGTTGAATCTCTGGGCTTGGTAAGGATATACTGATTGTTCTGGGAATCAATAAGCATGCTAAGACCTAAGTCATCCTCTACTTCTCTTTTTGAAGTATTGCTTTTGGAGTTGGCTTCATCTTCTTCCACCCTTAAAACTGCTTCAAAGTTTACACCTCTTACCTGTAAGAAGAAGAAATTGGGAGGGAGAAGGGGGGCTGTCAATGAAGTATACAGTAAAAAGGGAAAGATTATTAGCTGTGCTTAAGTTGCTCTAGAACTTGTTGACACTAACTAGAAATACTGCAGTTTCTTCTTAGAGAATTCTTTCAGTCTCTTTATCAAAACTTGACGCCCATAACTGAAAAGGTTATAATTTGGTTTACGTTTTAAAACCAAAGGTCTTTCCAGACCTCTTTAGCCAAGTTGTCCAACCAAAAAATGCAAAGACAGGATTTCACATCTGTAAAATTGCAAACCAGGATTTCCAACTGCAACCAACCTGAAATGTTTGTGGGGTTGTTTTGGTTTTTTTTTTTAATGCTTTAACACATTTAGAACACAAAAGGTTTGATTAAAATGTTTTTGTTCAAGAGAACATAATGTTACAATGAGATTACAAAGTGATACTCAGTTCACAAAAATCTGAATTGACTGTGTTCCGAGTCAATAAAAAGTCACTGCCCTGTAAATTTTAAGAAGAGAATAAGAAGGTTTTATCTAGGTCTGTCTTCACTGCTTGTAATTACAAAGTGGAATACACCAGGATGATTTCATTATTCACTGTATTTTTAATAAGGTAGATTTTATAAATATTCAAAACCACTTAAGGTTGTTATTTCTTTTAGACTCCAGTAAAGAGAGTAGGTTGCTGACATTGCTGCGACTGACTACAAAACATTCAATTTTTCTGGATTGCTGTATTTTGCCCAAGCAGCTCCCCAATTTAATGACAAAGTGCATTCACATAAGACATCTATAAAACAGGCTCCTATTTTCCTTTACTGATTCCCCAGCACATCTCCCCTAACTGTTCAGATAAATATTGCATTTTCAATACTTAACCTGCAATTTTTATCCTTTTCTTCTACTCCTTACATTTTTGTGTATGTATATAATTAAAGGAAAACTTTTATCATGGGAATTACCTCTTCCCCTGTTTTTGTACATCATGTAATATGATGGGCCTCTAAAGAACTGGAAGTCACTAAGAATCAAACAAAGGGGGGAAAAAATAAATTGAAACAAATTATGAAGACTGTGCTTGCAGCCCAGAAAGCCAACCGTATCCTGGGCTGCATCAAAAGGAGCATGACCAGCAGGTCGAAGGAGGTGA
>JANHGB010011616.1:0-31178 GCA_026283785.1 Coracopsis vasa | reverse complement strand
TTAGTTGTAGCCTACAACATGCACTTGAATGTTGATAACTGTCAACAGCTTGGAAAAGGGGCAGAGGATGTGGTGGAACACCCTCTTCTCATTAGCCTGCAATCAGGTAGTTGCAGACAGCAATAAAGTCTCCCCTTTGCCTTTCTCTTTCCAGCCTGGACAGACCCAGCTCTTTCAGCTTCTTCCTTACCACATGCTCCAGCCCTGACTAGACAGGTGGCCCTCCATGGGCTCATGCAAGTATGGTGGTATCTTTCTTGTAATAGGGTGCCCAAAACTGGACATAATACTCTAAAAACAGTCTCACAAGTGATAAATTGAGAAGGATCACTTCTCTACTGCTGTTGGCTGTAGTTTTGCTAACATAGTTAGCAAACATTAGTTAGTTGCAGTTGGCTCTTTGTCCAAAGGGCACAGTCAACTTGTGCACCAGGACTCCTAAGTCCTTTTCTACAAAGCTGCTTCCTAGACAGTTGGTCCCCAGCCTGCTTCATTATAATCTCACTGATGGCAGTATATATGTATATACGCTATTTCTCAAATCATCAATGCTAAAACCTTCCTCTTTTTCTGTTTTAATTTTCATTTGAAAGCTTATCTAGCCTAGGCCTCATTCAGCCTTGAAGTGCCATGAGTAAAACAGCTTAAGAATGTGAATGTACAGCAAATGTGCTTCCCATTAGCTCTCAATGCCATAAATCCAAAATCCTTGATACTACTGTTATAGCAGAGCTTCCACTCATATCTTAAAGAATCTTTAGATGAGATCGTAAGTCTCAAGAGCAGCACACAAGGCACTTTTGCGTAGGACAGGCTTTTAAATGTATGTGGTTAAGAGGTCCTGCCCTTGTGCATCAGTTTCACTTAAAATGGAGCAATTTTAAACTACATTAAGAACTATAATCATATTCTACTATCATTTACTTCTTCATATCCTCTGCCACTAGAAATAAGCCTGAAGAAAGACATCCAGCTCCAAGTGCACTATTCTGGGAAAGTTTCGATTTAGATGAAAATGTTAATGCTCATAACTACATGACTTTTTTTTTTTAAGCTTAATTCAATATGAATAACTGGTTCAACTTGGTTTCTGCTCATTCGTGAGCACTTGGAAGGAACTGGTTAACCACTGTTTGCCATCTGAGTTGGAGAATCAACACTGTACAGAACCTTTTCTGTAGCCAATGTAAAACCGCAATGCACAAAGAGCACTAAACGAAAACCCTGTTTTCAGCTATGGTTTTTTTTTTCAGTGCACACTAAAATGGTAAATATTTTGTGGTTAACCCCCTCTCACTCTTTGACAACACTTTGCTCTGGACAGTGGTCTCTGTGGTACATACCACATCACTTAGCAGTCCCTATAAATATGCAGCAATAGTGCTGTGGAGAAGCATTAGCGGTCTGTTCAGTAACAACCTGCTCATGGAGAGCCAACCTATCAAACCACAAGGTCGCCTTTCAGAAGGAGGTCAGAAGGCTGCAGGCCACATACAGGATGCCACCTGTGGACTTTGCCGTAATTTACTTTGACAGGACACAAACCTAGAGAAATATTAGCAGCATTATTAGTTTCAGCTCCCCCCTGCTTCTTTCTTCATATATGATCAGTAAACTGCTCCTATGCATTCCCATTGGGCTTCCTGGCCAAAAATGAAGGCAGACTCTTACAGATATTTGCAGTTCTCTCAGGAAGGCTCTGAATTTCCTAAACCTCTCCAGGCTTTTTTATTAAAACCAACTCTTATGTTCTTCTATACATACAGGCCAGGAATTAAAATGCTGTATTGAGTCAAATAAAATCATCTGCCTCTTCACAGAAAAAGCCAAAATGAAAGGATAAAACTGGTTGGGTATCCATGCTACTTTCTGGCTTATCTTCCCCATCTGGTGACAGTGACAAGAGCTGTGTCATAATTAGAAAGGGAAGGAAGTTTTCATTTTTAGATTAGTTTTGGAATCCAGAATCTTCTTCAAAAACATCAGTTTTCTTCAAAATGAGGAAATATATATATGAATGATGTAAAAACATTCCACTTAAACAAAGAAAGACTGCTGAGAAAAGGCCCTTTATAAATGGAGGTTTTATTAAAATATACATTGCTAACAAGTGGCAAAAATATCAGAAGAAATGCTAGGCATTAGAAAATCAATACTGCTAGGCCACCTCTCCTACCAAGGATCTAGCACTGGGGACCATAATCCAGGTTATTAAAGTCTTTTTTCAAGATTAATTAAAGTTCATTTTAGTAACATCAACAGGGAACCCTGGCTCCAATGATCTTGAGAATGCTAAAGACTGAAGTCTTCCAGTAGAAAAAAGTGTGTTCCTCTAGGCTTTCTTGCAAATGCAAAACTCACAGTGTATTCAATCATTAGAAAGGCCTGTCAGTGAATGGTATTTTTCCTTTAAAAAACTCATAAAAAGAACACTAAGAAATGGTCCCCCGACTTCTTTTTGCTCACTCCATAAACTTTAATCATCCTCCCTTTCTTTGTACATCTCTTGGGACATACAAAAACTGGGGAGACCTACTCTTGCAGATTTCTGAGACCTGCCAATGGTTTGTAATTTGAGATAACTGGTACTAACAGAGGTCTTAAAAGGAGATCATCCAGTAAGCCTTTGGGGACTTCAGGGTTCAGGACCCAGTATTTTCTAATGTGCACTATAAGTCTTCCTGAGAGTACTGTTGGGAGTCCCCCTCTATTACAGCTTGCAGCAAGAGAAAGAGAGATTTAATGAGAACGTTTCACAGAAGAGCTGTATTATCTTCCAAAAACTCAGCAAAAGAAGTCTTTGGAACAAAAAAGAGCATAAGGAGGGAGGGAGCAAGGTCCTTTAGGTGTGCAGAAATTTGAGAGAGCAGGATTCATTTCATAACTGCATCACAAATTTCCTTCATGATCTTGGGGAAATACTTGTGTCACATTTTCAGAAAAATAAAGTCAGCTCTAATGGTTTCTTTAGATGAAATAACCAGCCAGACTTTCAAAGGCAAATTGCAACCTGGTTGTTGGTCTCCCTGAAAATGCTACAAGATGAGCTGACCCATGCTGAATCCTCTTAAATATCTGTCCTCAACATTTGAGGCTATATATCCTGAAGTATTCACAACTGTGCTTCACTTCCACAACTGTTAAGTATTATGTTCCTGACTATGAGCTGAGGAGAACGATTTGTAATGTTCATAAACCAGCTTTGGCAACGTCCAGATCATGTAAGTATGTAGACTGATACAGGGTATCTGTTTCCTGGGCACCCATCTCCTACTTCTGATTTTGAGAAGAAAGGAAGTGAGATTCTATAAAGCCCAAACTCGTGATCATGAGATGCCACAGATGCCAGAGTAGGTTGCTCTGAGCTCTGTGGGAAGCTTGGCCTTCAGGGCAGTCATGGGAATGAGTAGGGTACTTTTCACTCCTTTCTTTGACTGAGACAAAGCTCCCCTCTAACATGTGTCTGTGTTGAGTTCAACTATTTGCTATGCAGGTTATTATACAGCATCTCATTATAAAGCAGAGATATTTAGACCAAGATCTGACTTCCTTTCCTAAACTTGGCAATGCTTTAACAGCAACAGAATACTTAACCCAAGAATTCAGATTCCAGTTCAGATCATCTTAATATATCTTCAAACTCCTAAAGGTGTCTTAAAATACTCTGCATTTACCAAAAGGGTCTCCAGCTTGCTTAAAATTTAACTAAAACATTTGGATGCATTAGGATTAATATACCCGTGCTCAAGACAAACTCCTGCCACCCAGATCACCCTTGGAGCATTCCCTCAGAAGGCACACAGTGTTTCTTGAATTTATTTTTGCAGAACGGTGTGGAAACACTTTAATTCACTGCTCATTAGGGTGAGATTAGCACAGGTAATGACCTGAAATAACTGCAAAAATTCTCTCTTTCATCCTTCAGCTGGGTCCAGCAGAAGCTGCAAGTCAAAGGCCTTGCCAGCAGGAATTTCATACCAGTTGACTCCGCATTCTGCAGCCATTTTTCTAAGAAATTATTATTTTTTGTAAAATTGATTTAAAGGACCCATCAGGAGGATGTATCTATAGTTTTCTGCAGACATGTAAGAGTTGACGGAAAGCAGATTACTAATGCTAGAGTATCATCACCCTTAAACTGGGCAGGAATCAAGCACAACACAACATAAGGTTTGGACAAATACTTTCAGTCTTTTTCTATGCTAAGACACAACTATATAGGGCTGTATTCTTGTAAACACAATCCAAGAGAGAGATAAGGAGTCTATGTACTGACATGAACATCTCTGGTGGAGGATCATGTATTTTTTATATACATTTTCCATAAAAATCAACAGCCTTTCTCTAGCATTCAACTCATTATCCACACTACCCACATCACCACATCAACATTTTATTTGAAGTATCAGTGATAGCATCCCATCAAAATTTAATAGCCACTTTCTATAATCGAAGTGAATTAACTGTTGCTTTCACCTATGCTAAGGTTTAGCCTTCCCCTTCTTTTAAAATTCTAATGATATTAAAAATAAAATACCTTTCTACAGCGTGACTCAGAAATGCATAATATTCCTTTCTTCAACTCATGGTAAAGGAAACAGAAGCAAAGGCAAAAGAATTCTGTGTTCCAGTTTATAGATTTATACTGAATCTTGTGTGTCAAATGAATGGGGCTTTTAAGGAAAATGTCAACAACTGTAACAGTTACATAAGATATAGTTAGAAAAATATTTTGCAAGGTAAAATGACAGTTTCTGTCACTTGAGAAAATGATTTATACTTGAGTTTTAGAATGCAAGCAGCCAACACGTGACCTGACATTTACTAAAGGAAATCAAAGAGATGTTCAGCAAGATTACAAAAGGAAAATCATCCTACACCAGCAGTTCCGCTCTGTACTACAGAAAGATCTGCGTAGTCTTCCTCTCAACAATATGCAAAAAAATAGAAAGAGAGGTCACAATAAAAACTCTCCCTTTTGGCATTTTGTGCCTTTGCTCAGTTTATAAAGGCCATCTGGTGCTATTTATGCTGGCGTTTTTGGATTGTGTCTCATGTTGTTCTTTATGGACCAGCATGATTCACATTAACTGCATGTTTTAAGTTACTCTGCAAGAGAATTTGATGGTTAAAACAGTGCATAAAGAATGTATAGCTCTTGATGTACACATTCCAGACATGACAGAACATAGCGAAAAGGACACCAAATGCAGGGATGTCCAAATAGGAAGGATGGCAGGTTGGGTGAGCTGGCTTTCATTGCTGGCTCTACTATACACTATCTATATGACTTGAAACGATTACACGAGCCCTTTGGGGCTCAGTTTTATCACTTGTTAAATGGAGATCATAATTCCCTATCTCACATTCATTAATGGGTTCAATTCAATGCTAGGCAGATGGTCAATACAGATTTTATGCATCACTGAAGTAACATTTAACCTCAGAACTTAAGTGGCATATAGCTTGTGCCAGTCTCTTAGCAGTCACTCTATAAATATTATACATCCACATTACTGAAAATATTTGACAGGCAGGAGTTGTTAGTAGTGCTGATTTTGCTTTCCTCCAGTTATAAATCTACAGGATGACAAATGTAAAAGAACATATTCTCTAATTGCCGTGCAAAACGGGTACTAGCACATCTTCTTGTAATGGTTATAAATGACAAAGAAAAGAGAAAATGGTACAACTCCTGCACTGAGTGTACCGTGATCTAAATGAATCCATGAAATGGTTATTTTTAAGTCTCAAGAATGACCATTGATAGTATCTGGAGGGATTTCAGCTTGGTGTTGGGAGAAGGGTTGTTTTCATTGGCCTCTGCCAAAAAAAAACCTTAATTCATGAATGTGACTCTCATTTACCTGTAGAAATACAACTCCAATTCAGCATAGTAATGAGTTTAAAGATGTATCTTAAAGATATTTATAAAGACATAAATACTTACTTTGCTTACTCTGGCAATCAAACAGAAGAAAAAAGCTCTTTTCAAAACATCTTTTTCAAGTTTCTGAGGACTATTTTTAAACTTTATTGCCAGAGGTAATCTACCCTGAAGACCTAAGCACCAGCAAGAAATGAATCTCCAGTGTGATTGCTATGCATACCTTGTAATTTCCTCTGCATATATGACCACTCTTCACTTCTTTCATCTTCCAGCTTGGTTCCCCACTATGTCATTCTTTCTGTTTCAAAAAATAAAGCAGAAAAAATAATAAAATGTGTATGTTAGCATTATGAGGGGAAAAAAGTGAGAAACAGACATACAGATATTAAATGCAGGCCTTCCAAATTCTTTTCTGCAGGTAAGGAATGTGCTTCAACAGAAGGCCAGTGTCCCACTTCAAACTTACTTTGAAAGTCTTAATCGAGGGTAAATGGGGCATGAATGACACTTTGTAGAGGGATGACTTTACCCTCAGGGAAGCACTATGACTTCAGATTTTGGAGACTACTCAATTTAGCTGCCACAGACCTTGAAAACTTTCAGTTAAAAAGGTCTCCTTTACTTTCACAGCCAAGCAATTTTAAAGAAAAGTTACCAGATAAAAATATTTCAACCTTTACTGCTGCATATCAGCCTTGTTTTCAGTCCTTTAAAACTGCTATACTGATTGGCAGCAGAAAGATTAGCTGTGCTCAGACTAATCAACAAAGCATGGACATCAATACATTAGGTATCAATTATTCATAAAATGTAGTATTCAGCCATTTAGTCTAGTAGCCAGTGATACTAACATTTTCTGATAATGTGTTTGTGTCAGTAATACCTCTGTGCGCCCTTTGTGATCACAGTGAAATACAGGAATCACTAATTACATATAAAAGTATTTAAAATTTGGTTAAATAACTTCTGTTTTCTTGTATCACGATAGTCATAGAACTATGAGGAATGTGAAACAACACTTGATAAATTGTTCTGGGTCATCTCACAGAAGTGACGCTATGACTGTTCTCTGCCTATTCAGCAGACTGAATACTAAATCTATACACGTCTTAGTGCTTCCAGTTTTCTACAGCTAATTCTGCTGATGGTTTTTGAAGAAAGGTTACTTTTCTCCATAATGACCTCAAAACTTGTATATATTCAACACCTCATCAAATATCCTTGGAATATTGCTTTCCTCCAACAAAAGACACCTCCCCCTTTTGGCATTTCCCAATTCATACCAATGCCTATTCACTTCTTATTCCTATCCTCTCTTTCTATGAAGCTGTGAAGATATCAATTATGTTAATGTTATGGCTTTTATAAGCCCCCACCCCTTTTTTTTTTAATTTATGTCCCAGACTGATTTTCTACTTTTTTTTCCTACCTATTTCAGTATTGCTCTTTCACTCCACAGATACCTTTGTGCTTTCCCCACATTTTTCCTTTAGTAAGATTTTCCCTCTCTTTTGTTGCTGCTTCCATAATTCACCCAAGTACTAGAATAGTCTGTCTTATTTTTCTCAAAGCCACCATCTCAGCACTGCTTTATTTTGTGTCAGTGATCAGAGACCAGTTCCTCTTCTTCTGCTTCTTTGGTGACATAATACTTTGCTCACAATTCAACTTACTCTGAATGTGCTAGTACATCTGTGTACCATTCTGAACAGCTGAAATAATTTATTTTAAATTGTCACTCAGTTTATTAATAAAGAAGAAAAATGCATATGTATATTTTTCCTTAAAATAGAATATAGGTACTGTACACAAAAATAATCTTCAGCTTCAGTCAGATATGTGGCCAATGGGAAATCACAGGCAGAAAAAAGTCCAGACACAAGATGGGACAGAAAAGCTACAGATAAAGAAACTGTTCAAACATGACTGCCTTAAAGCTGTGTAAAGAATATGTGTTGATACAGTGCTACACTGAGACTTTATAGACATGGTTTTCAGACTGTTCCATTATTACAGTAGACTACAACCCTGCAGGTGTTTAGATGTGAAAAACTTTACTCAGTCATGACAGTGTTTTCATGATTGGATCTTAAATTCCTCCTCCAGAGAGTTAATAAGAAACCCCTCACTTTTAGATTTATCACAGAAGAGCAGCAGTTGCCTAGATATACTTCTGCTGAAACATGAGAACGTACAAGAAGCACCATATTAAACTTATTCCTGTTTTCTGAAATGCATTATGCCCATGCTTCAAGGACTTGAATACGGAATTCAAATTAAAGATGTTATGTATAATTCTGAAATGGGGTATTACTGAACATCAGATATATTGTTTCCCAAGCAACAAATATAACCTTCCTTAGCAAGAACTGTATTTTAACATTGTGAGCAAAAGCAAAAAGAGAAGGCAAGTAGCAGGAATGTGTTAACTGCAGCATTTGAGACAGCAAAGTGCCACAGCCTGAGAGTTAGTGAACTAATGATAATGCATATTTAGAACAGAGACTAAAATTGTCCTTTGTGCTCAGTATCTACACACTGAGATAGTTAAGCAAGTGTACGTCTAGTTTTAGCCAAAGTCACAGAGATAGTCATTCCTCACTAATCCAACGCACCAAACAAAGGGTGCTAGAGATAACCTCAAGGATTAATAAGCAAATCAATTTACCCTCTTTTAGCTTAACCTGAGTATATATTTTTGAAGGCCAACAGGATAAGTCACCCTTTTACAACAGCATGTTTCAATACAACAGAATTGCTGGTTTAACTCATGATTACCTAAAAGTAGTTCTTACACACAATGACAGTAGTGCAATGCAAAACATCAAACGTATAACTGACACATAATGTTCACTAAAATGGAAAAGCCACTGTTTACTGTGTAGCAATGCAAGATGTTTACTTAATGGCAAGAAAGGAGAAATTATCCTTTTAATTAATTAAAACTCCCAAAACAATATGACTGACTAGAGCCCTATTGCTGGAGTGGGTTTGACCACTTGAACAATAGCATGCAAGTATTTTCTTGAGGACTTGCCACCTAGAGTAGTAGGTTTAAATCTACATTACCTCTTAGCTGACTTACAGAAAGTGGAAGTCCATTGCCCCACTTCTACAAGAATTATTTCCTCCATGCAGCAAAACATTAGTAAGCTGTAATTTATAGTTAGCCTTAACTAGACTATTGCGCAAATTTTCACAGCCTTTACAGATTCTCCACCCCTCCTCCTTTTCCCTGTACTGGTCAGACTGCTGACCAATCTTTCTTGAGGAGTTTTAACATTTTTCCTCTCCAATATCCAAGGATCCCTGTGTATGACACCTGAGTCATGGACTGAAAATACTTGCTTTTCTATTGGAAAATCCAAGAATTGAAACTAGCAGCAAATTCCTATGAAGAATTAAAGGCACTTGCTGAGAGGCTCTCTTCAGTGAAATGTTTCCTTTCAGAAACATACTCACAATAGTAACACAGCTTATAGCAACTAGGTTTCAATAATGTATCACATGAAACTTCCAAAGAGTCACTTTCTTCTTGTCTTCCCACAGAAGAAGTCTTGCTCCAGCTAACTACTACTACTAATGCTAAAAAAACCTACTGAACTTACCCAACTAATAGCACTCCTGACATGCTCATTTCTGTTTCACATGGACTAAAGCATTTGTTCAGAGAGACACGCTGTTAAAAGGCAACCTAATCCCAACCGGAAGTACAGGCCTGTGCTACCCATTACAGAATTATAACCTCTACCATCTGGACCAGACTAGTTTTATTCCTTTAAAATGGTTAATACTTGCTTTCTTGAAACAAGAATCATATTTAACAAAAACTGATTTGAGCTCTAAATGGTCATTGAACAATCTAATGTCTTCAGTGTTAGCTTGCTGGGTCTAATACTTTTATTTTTTAACTTCAAGGAACTTAATTCAACTTTAAAGAAAAGAAGTCTCTCCTAAATAGACCTTGGAAAATTGTAATTCATTTCTGCTTCACCTGTTCAGATAATCTTGGTGAAATTAGAACATATGAAAAGCATAGAATAGTATTTGTGGTCAAATGCAGTTACAGGACTGCCATTTCAGAGGTGAACCCTACTAAAATGCAATAGATAAGGTTGAAGTAGGATCTCTATGAGGTTGCACCACTAATCCTGTTTTAGGAAAGTGTTTGTTATGAATCTTTTTTTGGAATAATTTCATAACTGCCATAAGACATCCTAGGTGTGGTAACTACAACTATTTCATGTACCTGTAAGCTCTACAGCTTGACTGTGCAACTTTATTAAAACACTTCTATGCAAAATGCAAATTTACGTGACACGATGCTACTTCAACCAACAGCAAAGTCCTTAAAACACCTGCAGAGACTAAAAGAATGGGGTTTATGCTGAAATAATATGGAAACAATCAAGGCAAATCAAAATCATTATGTAAAGAAGCATTAAGACTAAGTTAGTTATTGATTGTATTTGAACAATCTTGCATTTACTGTCACTGAAGATGAATGTTCGCACAATTAGATCATTAGCAAATGGCTGGAATACATGTACTTAACTTCAGACATGTCTGGTGTTTGACAAGATGCACTGTGCAGGCCTGTATGCTAAAATACGTTACTGTGAACCCAATCATACAAATTGCAGGTTTTAGTGTAAGAATGTCCTGGCCTATGGTAACTATAGTCCAGGGTGATTTTCCACATGCAGTGTGACTAACCCAAATATCCACAGCACTTTTGCCTATTTATTCCTTATGCATATCACCGCTTGTATTTCTTCCATAACACTAACAGTCTACTAATCACTGCTGGAAACAAGACAGTAAACCACACAGACCCTTGAACTGCTCCAGAGTGTCAATTTTTAAGTTCTTCAGATTTTTAACTGAGGAGACTGTTTCTCAAGCTTTTGTTTAATACACATGGATACTGAAATTGCCCTACACTTCTCAGGCTGTAATTCACAATCAAATGCTGACACACAGTATGAACAGGGAGAACCACACTGCAGATGAGAAGTGCTGAAACAGAAGTACAGCTAACTCCATTCCTCCAGTGTCTCTGATTCAGTGCAGCACATTTCACATTTAGTAGCTAACAGTAGCTACTGTTAGCCATTAATATCTAGTGTTAGGATTCATTCCTCACTGAAAATTTCCACAGAAAAAGATTTGGAAACAAAAATTAAACACAGACATTATCAACTGTGCATTGTGAAAACAATTATGAAAACTGTGAATGCAACAGCAGATGTGCCTGCTTACAGAAATTTCTCTCCACTTCATGATGTAACAGGAGCCACACAATTACCAGAAAGGTGTCCCCTGAACCCACCTGTGTGCAGCTAAGAACATGTTGTCAGCTTCTGAGCCAGAACATCACCACTTTGCATCATCTTTGGACCTACTTGGAGGAACAGTGTATTTTGCTTGAGAGCTATGTGAAACAAACTTACTGCTCTCATGCAACATATGGCAAGGGCCTACAAGAAGTACTGACACACATGATTTTCAATGCATTGGTCTGGAAAACAAAGCTAGGTAGGCAGAAAGTACACGGCTCAGTGGGTATGCTAAGGTTTTGCTCCTGTGCTGAATCAGCGATTGTATCTGATACTGCTTTTGATAGTATCTTTTTTGTTAAAGACAAAAAAGAAACATAACTTTTCAGATAAACCCGTATTCTGGAGCGTGCTGAACCAATATTTCATACAAGGGGAAAAGTTTATCTTAGAGTCATGTTGCTGTCAAATGATTTATTAAAACACAGAGTCAAAACAGGTAAAAGCCCTAAGGAAGTGCTGTATCTTTCAAATAATTAAACTCTAAAAATTAAACTCTGCACATGAACAGGAAGATTGGGGTTTGGGAAGAAGGTGAGGAGCAGAGTTTTGTGTTTTCCACATATACATCAACGCAATTCTCTGCAACAATAACTGAAGAAGGAGCAGGCACTACAGAAATCCACTTGAAGACACTACTAATGAGGTTACTTGTGTATCACAAAGTCTGGATTAGCTAATGAATCTTTCAAACTATCTAACTTGAAAAACAGCGTTTGGCAAAGTCCACTGACATCTGCCACAACTTTATTTAGCCTTCTACATTCCCTGGAGGTACTGAATACGACTTGTTCTTGCAGTACCACACTTGAGCAACTGCAGACAGAAGGGAATGTAGACAAACATGCAAAGTGTTTAAAATAGGAAACACAGGCTCTGTGCTGGGGGCTAGTATAACAGGTGTATATATATTGGAAGCTTATATTAATGAGGCTTCTGTTACACATGCACAAGGCTGCTGGCAGCCTTTTCAGAAGTAGATGGGTATTTTGGTTAAAGTCAGACAGAGTAACCTCGTAGTAACCTCTAGTCTGGCTCACAGCCACTAGGGAGGACTCTGAAGGACTGTCCCTTGGTGCTGCATTGATTAGATTTCTTCCCATAATACATCCAGTGTTTTTGCTCGGTAAACCTTACTAACAACTGAATCAAGAATAAAGAGTGAGAGGGGAAATAAAAGCTGATCTCCATGTGAAAATGGGCCATAAAATTAACAAGGTACTCAACATCGAGTAATTCTGCCTGCTCTATTGTGGCCAGAAAATCAGACTCTGTAAAATACATAAGCAAGGAAGGAAAAAAAAGGCCAAACAAAAAAATCCAGAATTTGTACATCATCAGAGTTGAATATTTAAACACAAAACACCTAAGAAATCTAAAAGTTTGGTTTCCTACTAACAAATAAATATTTCCTTATCCATATATTGTACGTATCCATATTTTTGATAATTCTAATTTGGATACTAATTATGTTGTCAAATGCACATTTTTCACAATCTTTTATGGTGCTGTGTAAATGTTAATATACAAGTTTCCTAATTTCTCTGTCTTGCAGCATTGACAGTGCATAGAAAGCACTTTTATAGAAACAGGCCAAAAAGTCAAACACTTAAATAAAATGCAGATGAGAAACTGGGACATACGCATTGGGTCTATCATTCCAGAACACACTCTAATCTCAATGCTGGATACTGAAAGTGCACCATTGTCAGCTGGACTTTGTGGCTGATTTCAGCGAAGGCAGACTGAGACTGTCCAGTAGGAGACATTTTGAATGTACAATACTTTAATGGTAATTGCAAACAAACTTTCATGGAAAAGTGTCACATGAAAGAGAACTTGCAAATGCAAAGGTTCAGCACAAAAGTCTCTCAGACTCGCTGAATTCCTTAATGACTTTTCAGTCTTTTGTGGCATGCTAGTCTGCCTCCTCCAAAGACAGCTGATACTGTCTATGCAAAATGTTGGGATGGTAGAAAACCAGGAACGTGCAAAGTTTAGTGGTAGACTACCAATATATTTGGCAATCCAAGTTTGGTGGTGGATTGCCAATATATTTTGCTAGTACGATCTTTAGTTTCTAAAAAAGAAACCAAGCTCCAAATCATTGTAATTGGAAAGACAACTGTAACACCGAACGTTCCAAATAAACAGCCCCTTAAGAAAGGAAAACCACTTTCTATCAATAATGAAACATCTAAGCTTTGAGTAACAATTATAATACTCACCTACTTGGTAATTCATGTAAGAAAAACTATGATCTTTCTAACATAAACATAACCTACTACCAATTATTAAAGTACAAAGGATGAATAGGATTGCCATGACTTCAACTATCCACACTGCATGATAAATGAAGTTAACTAAGTATTTTGCAATATCTAGAGTAAGATGTGAACATAAGACACAGGATTGCTTAATAAGGCATATAAGAATACACAAATACTTCATTTATATCTTCTTTAATAACAAAAGGGCTCTCAGAATGGTCTATTACCCCAAAATGATCAACATATAGGTAGGAAGACTGGTATAGTATGAAATTTAATTTTTAAAAGTTTACAGTTGTATCTGGATACCAGACTATATATACTATATACCAGACTATACTTAAGCGTATCTACACAAGCTACACGTTATCATAACTGGGGCCTGATAAAGTAGGCACAAGAAAAGCTTCTTGCTATGTGAAAACAGGTATCTAATATCAAAGGGAAACAATGATAATGACTTTTAAATACTGGCATTTGTTTGAGGTCCTCTCCATGAGATATTTTAACTGAAGCCTAACACAGTTGACGCTGGATGTTCGCAAGCTTTTTTGCTTCTGGAAACACGGACACTGCAATTTTTACAATTTTGTTTAAAAACCTGATGTGATCATTTCTAACCCTTTCACATTAGCTATGGGAAAGGAATGAAAGCTGGCCGTTCACCTGCCACTAGCTTACATTCCTAGCCACTGCTGATCTGTAAAGTCCTTTTCAGAGTCCAAACACTGCGTAAACTAATTGCTTGCAAACTGCTTGCAAAGACTTGCAATCTACATTTAGAGGAGAAAGGTCTTACTTAAAAATAGTAATAATAAAAAATAAAATCAATTAAAAAATATGCCCAAGCATCTTCATAAAAGAAAATTACATTTCTCATGGAGATTCTCCATCAGCTTAAAACAATTGTTTAGTAAAGATATATTTTTGCGTAAATGGCAATTCAGATATTCAAATACAACTTAACACTTTGAGCGTTCTACTCTTCCTATATCCAAAATCTCCTTTTCACAAAAGGCTCAGAAAAGAATCAGACGCTTGATATACTCCACCATGACAGTCTGTCCTCTACCATTCAACAAGCAATGCATGGAACTGTAGGATAAATTCCAAAACATACACTAACATACCCTACTAAGAGGCCTAAGTCTTTCATTTTTACCCTGTGTGTTTAAGTATGATGAACTATAAACACATACATTTATTTGACATGGAAATGTGCAATAAGTTACAAAAGCACGAGTATCAACATCACTAAACCCAAGTTGCTTCTGCAAGCCCCTGAGAAAGGCAGTTTTTTACACAAAGAGAGACTGGAAAATTTTGCAAGGAATCTACAGTTTTTCATTCTCTCCACTGCCCTAGGATTTAGGGAAACACTAGGTCTTTCCCTGGCTTTGAGCAAAACAACAGTCAACAGCTCTTCTTAGAACTACTGGAAAGCTGCAGACTTCAGTTAAGAGACCCCATAAAAGTGTTATTAATTCTGTTGTAGGATGCATTGTTCACATGTGTGCTCTGCTGGTGGAGTACCTCATGTCTGCTATTTCAGAACTGGAGTATTCTGACCAGCATTGTCCTCCGAAGTTCGTTATATGCTGCCATGTGCCATGAGGATAACAGAAAGGAAAGTGCAAGACCCACTTTCCTTTCAGTTTCTTTGTCAACTCTGAATGTTATACTAATGAGATGGAGGCAGGTCACAGAAAGTACATGCAGATAATTCACTCCCAAGCACTTTAACGACCACACAGTGAAGTCTTCCTTTCTTCTTGGAGCGTCTGCCTACAAGCTACACTCTTGTGGCTCACACACAGTAATCTGATGTACAAGAGTTCAACTAAAAATAGATGGCAATAAAGTCCTGCCAAAAGAGGTGTCTGCTCCAAATCGCACCAACAGCAAATGGTGCTTCCAAAAACTATGTGTGGAACCCCGTATGGCTGCTTTCCAGATGTCAACAATGCAGATGCGTCTCAAGGAAGCAGTAGTACATGCTTGCTGCCTGTTAAAATTAAGCAGGTAATGGAAAGAGACCTAGCAGAGTAGACAAACACAAAATATAAGCACTTGTTACTGCTTCTTTAAAAGAAATCCTTTGAGATATTGCCTAATATATGGCTTATCAAAGCAGTAATCATTTTAAAGAAGTCTTGGCGTGACTGCTTATATTCTGCTTGCTGAGGCAGCTTTCCCTAGTAAGGATGTATTTAGATGTAAAAATTGCAAAAATACACTACTACAGTTATGAATGCATAAGGCTAGGAAGTACTGTTATCAGCTGCCCGGTAGTTCCAAGGTGCTTATTCTGAATTTATGGAAAAACACTTATTAATCCCCTAAGGAACCTAGATCTCAGAAGCTGAGTAAAAAATGCTCTTATGTAAGAGCAAAGCAAACCTTATTAACTCCTAGTTACACCTTCAGAGAATTGACTGGAAATCCAGATGCCTTATCTATGTAACCTATGATCTGAGCCCAGATAATTTGCTCTTTTGTTTCCAATTTCACCTCAGCTATACTTGCTTTGCATTGAGTTATTTTTTTGTTACATAAATGGAATAAAAACTACATTTGTGGAGGCTACTGTTCAACTGAAACTGAAAATCTCTTTCAGAATTTCCCCCTTCATTTATTGTCGGGGCAACAAGAATGTTTGAAATTAACTAGCAATTCACGTGAGATTATTTTGGGCATATTTGGTCCAATGCGATGGTCCTACCAGTTTGATGGATGCAAACATCAGCGTTTCTTGTTGATCCTTTAAAAAAAGCCTTTCATCAATACAATGGTTGAAAGTGACTCTCAAAATATGACTGATCCAAGAAAAACCTCACCCATGAGAAAATCCACATGGAATTGTAAATATAGGTAACATACAGGTATGCTCTCACTGTAGTTGGTTATTTGCTGGAATATGGTGCTGATATTTTTATATCTAAATTGCGTTAAAAATTCTCCCAGTTAATACACCATTAACATTACTGAGTCACGTAATTCATATTTTTATCACTAACAACAGTGATAGGTGTATTTGCAGCATATTGGAGGAACGTCCAAGTAATTTACAAGTGCTAACGATAAGGTAGCATTAATCCTTATTTTGCAGGTGAAGAACAAATGTACAAGACACTTCTGTTGTACCCAACAAAACCCAAGAACCAGCAGATTCTGTATTTCTAGACAGACTTGAGTCAGGTACAGCAATTTCTCTGTCCTTCCTAGCTCAGTCCATGGCAGCAAACTACCTGGCAATAGGTCTTGTTTGGAGGATTTACTCTCTGTCACGTAATTTCAGACTTCTCTTGCAGCTTTAAGATTTTACTGTATGTGTATGGGTGAGAAAGGAAGAATGACTCCCCAGGAGTTTTGGATGCTTTACTTTTACTGCCATACACACCATTTTCTGAGGTTTTTGGCAGTAAGGGTGCAATGTATTAAAGTGATTGATTGATTGCATTTTAAAAATAGAAGTACTGATCTGATACTGGGATTAACTATTATCATTAAGATATGGCAGAATTTTAAACAGCTCCGAAGCTGCACCCTACTGTGAATGTAAAACGCCTTTCCCTATTCCCCCTTTGCCTATGTTATATGCACAAACCAGAGCTTTTCATAAAGGAACCAAGTAAATACCACTAAATTAATTCCTCACACAGTGAGTGCTGTATCCATAGGACCACAGTAACAACTCCATAGTGTCCTTTCGACTCCCATTGTGCATTTTTAGCTTGATTTCATGAAATTCATAGCCTCCCCTCCCTTTTTTTTCTGAACAACATTATGTGTTGCTCTATGGGAGAAGTTTAAGCATAGGTGTTTTGAAGATTCTTATTTTTAAATAACTTACATATTCTAGATTAAATGGTGGTTGGTGAAGGGGCTACAAATAATATTAAGAATAAAAGGCTTTGCTGGTCTGATGTGAGATAGAGCTAATTTTCTTCATAGTAGTTTGTATGGGGCCGTGCTTTGGATTTGTGCTGGAAAGTGTTGACAACAGAGGGATGTTTCAGTTCCTGCTGAGCCGTGCTTGCACAGAGCCAAGGCCTTTCCTCACCTCACCCCACCAGCGAATGGGCTGAGGATGCACAAGAAGCTGGAAGGGGACATAGCTGGGACAGCTGGACCCCAACTGATCCAAGGGATATCCCACACCATATCATGTCATGCTCAGCATATAAAGCTGAAGGAAGAAGAAAGAGGAGGAACACTCAGAATGATGGCGTTTGCCTTCCCAAATAACCATTGCACATGATGAAACCCCGCTGTCCTGGGGATGGCTGAACACCTGCCTGTGATGGGAAGTGGCAAATGAATTTGTTGGTTTGATTTGCGTGTGGCATGCAGCTTTTGCTTTACCTGTTAAACTGCCTTTACTTCAACCCACAAGTTTTCTCACTTCAAGGTTCTCTCCCCCATCCCACTGGGGAAGTGTGAGTGAGTGGCTATGTGGTGCTTATTTGCCAGTAGGGGTTAAATGATGACAATGGTGTAATTTGGTGGCCCAATACAGTGTAAACAGGTTCTGATTCAGAGCTGGGTGAGCGACTGCAGCTACAGGGAGACCCTGCCAACAGCACGTTCGTGCCAATAGAAAAGAACAGTTGATGGCACCTACCCAAGGTCAGCTCCTCAAATTCAGGAGCTGGTTTTCTTCCAGACACTGTAAAGTTGCTTGTTTAAACGCAGCCAGTCGGCAACAATTAAGCGTCTAAATAAAACATGCAGATTTTGTACTCCTTTTGAAATCTCCTCCATGCCACGCTGTTTATTTTCTATTTCTCACAGTCTTCATTATCCAAAAATCAGGCTACAAAATGGCGGTCAGAGTGAGGCAGACATTTTGTAACTGTCTCATTAAAAGCCTAAGAGAACAATGAAAATGCGCCGAATGAAAAGAAGCAATCTGAGGAGCCAAAAGGAGCATGTAGCGCTATGACGACCGAGCTTCTAAGCAAACCCTTTATCTTATTTTGTAGCAAAGTTAAAACAAAGCTGCACTAAGAAGCAACCTGACAGTAGTTTACTCCTGTGCAGGCACAATACAGTGTAGGGCAGTCCTTTTCAAACACTTTCACTTTGGAGAGCACAGCTCGTCACCTATCTGAGCACAGATTCTGCTGTGCCCCTGTCTACTGTGTGCCATATGGACTCAAAGACCACCCATTGACAGTGACTCAGTCACTATAATCTTAACCACATTCTTCCCTTGAAAGTCCAGACACTAATGTTTTCTATTAGAGCTCCAGCAACTTTACAGTCTTCAGCATAGCTTTTAAAGCACTTGCAGCAAAAATCAGCAAATGAACATTTAAAGAATGGAGCCTACCTCCATCTCTGCAGATTCAAATTCAAAATTCATTCCAATTTAACTATCTAATGTGTAATAAGCTAGGGACAGCAAACGCAGAACAAATTAATACCATAGCTGATGAAAGCAAAAAGCCCCAAGAATAAGCTTGTTTCCCTTTTCTTGTGTGTGCTCACCTGACTGCTCATAGAACTATTAGCAGCTGATGTATCCTAAGAAGCAAATGTGCAAATCTTCAGGAAAAACTGCAAAACACATGCTACTCATTAAAGATTTAAGTACCTGCCAAATTTCAGGTTTAGAGATTCAGACATTTCTGCACTGTTCCCTGAATGTAAAAAAACAAAACAAAACCCACACACACCAACCTACACCAACTTTTAATACAGAAAACCTATGTTTTTGTCACCCTCCTATAAATAAAAAATGGCTGAGGGGATTTTTGCTTACATTTTTTAATGATACAAAACGAGCAAAGCAGCTGGGCTAACGTTAAATTTGAAAAGGGGAATATAGGTTTTAAAGAAATACACTTGAATTATATAATGAAAAAAATTATTAATTTCAATGAACCTTTCTATTTGAGCGCCTTTTAATATAGAACTTAAACCAACAAAACAGGTAAGGACTAATTACATAGGTA
Source organism: Coracopsis vasa (assembly GCA_026283785.1). Taxonomy (NCBI): domain Eukaryota; kingdom Metazoa; phylum Chordata; class Aves; order Psittaciformes; family Psittacidae; genus Coracopsis; species Coracopsis vasa. Next base: position 11,719 of record JANHGB010011616.1, on the reverse strand, counting down.
GGCATGCTGAAAACATAGGCATACAGCTACATTGACATTAGAAGAGATTGGGCTAAAGCAATGCATCTCTGTTCCCTTTTTTCTTACAAAGACTTGCACGCAGTGTGATGCTGCTACTTGATATTTAATGAAACAGGTCACGAAACAGGCAACTGAATGGGAAGAAATGGCTGGCCCTCAAAAGCCAAAGTTAGGTAACCCTTCCCAGAGTACAAGAGTACAGGTGGGAAAGTGAACCAGCTTCCTGGAAAAACAGCCTGGAGAAGTTTCTTTTGAAACTTTATCCCTTGGTGGGAAAAGGGGGAAAGCTGGTGTGCCTTACTGTGCTGAAAGAAAACTACTCTGAGCTCCCCAGACAGAGCAGGGTAAAATGTTCTCAGGAAAGGGAAGAATTTAGCCTACAGTTTACATATGACTGTGATACATTTGCTGGTAAGACTGCATCTCTGTGCTTTTATACATGTGAGAAATTTCCAAGCTACACACTAACCATTCCCTTACAAGCAAGTAAGAGATACAGCAAGTGAAAAGTGATTTGTTTGAGCCACTTAGACCTGTAGTATACACATAAAAGGACAGAAGGAGAATTATTAGCACAGCCCATAACCTTGGCAGAGCCAGAGCTGCCCAGGACAGGCACATGTGCGATGCTGTTAACAAATGGCGGAGGTCCCGCTCCAGACTGCGCTACAGCAAGGCCTGAGAGAGACAGGTCTGAAGAGTCCAGCTGCTAAACGACCCCCTCCACCGCTTGCGTGAAGGCTGTCTCTTACAACACAATATAGCCCTCTGTGTTCCACAGGAGATGCTATTTCTCCGAGACATGCTTTGCAGCGTCCCATGTCTTTGTGGTGGGGCGAGCAATCTGCCGCACTGCTGTGACAACAGGTGGGACAGCTCTTTCAGAACTTGAACAGATCTGTCAAAACCCAGATGCCTGCCAAGCTTACTGCTACACAGATGCTGTATTCAAAGGTTACGACTCATCTCTAAACCCACTGGGTTAAAAGCAATGTTGATTACAGTTGTCCTCTGCTTTCATTACAAAACCTCCAAATTGTGGAAAGAATTCTGAGTTTTGTTACAAATTTGGAAACAGGTCAAAGTTCATGAAGAAGTTCCCTAAGGGTCATGATCCTTCAGACTAAAGCTAACTTGAATCTGAGCTGGGAGAAAAAAATGCTCTGAGCTAAAACTGGAAGTGTGGGAAACTTGTGGTTTGACGAGATTTCCTTGCAAAGCCAGGTGAAGTTCCGTGGTTTCTGTGATATTTCACAAAGACTGCCTGAGTGCCTTTGAACTTGAAACTCAAAGCAGAATCCAGCAGCTGCAAACTTAAACATGGCAAGACAAAGATGAAGAAAAAAATGTTTGCATGAGCTCCTGGGAAGAATACACTGCGTTTCACCTGCTGACATTTGAAGAATCAGAGGTCTACACATCCTACTTTTCAATTTAAATAAAAATATTACAGAGTTATGGCAGAGGCACAGTTACGTTACCTAAGTGAGGCACCTGTGGGTGGACTGCAGAGTTCCTGTTAAGACTGCTGCTCACTGCTGTTCTTGCAGCTAATCACATTGACTTCTAGAAGTTTTGCAGTGCCATCTCCACTGGCTCCATCACAGCTCCTTTTCTAGAGCAATCAAAGCTACCGTGGCCTAGTTTCAACAATCAGGAGGGAATTAAAGAGAAGTTGGTTCTAGCCCTTAAATTTGAAGAACTGGAATTAAAAAGACAAAACTGGTGACAAAAAGACAAAACCCACAATGTGGGTTTAGGGTTTGAAGCAGTATTTTCCTTCAAATAATACTTCCCAGTCATCTCCTCTACACTGCAAGCTTTCAACGCTGATGAAACAAATGGCTTGGACTCACTTCCATGAGGGGTATTATATTAGTTCATGACAGTGTGAATCTCTGTGCTGTTTGACACCTGTTAGCAAGCTGATGCAGAATACTTTAAGCATCCCCAGTCTTCTGGTCACAAACAGCTTGTAAGAGAGGGAAACCAATATGGAATAATACCATCCGCATAGGCACGAGTGGTCTACAGCCATATAACTTAGCAGCTTTGGTTTGCTGTATGTTACAATGTGAATAATTGTATTCTGTAGGAAATCTACAGTATTTTATGTTTTGAAAGGGCTTTCCTTAATAGCACTGAAAACAGGAGAGTCTACATGCAGTGCATAAAACTGTAAGGTAAAAAATGACAATTAATTTAGGAATGCAGGAAGTAAGGAGAGTAAGCAGCAAAAGAAGAAAGGTAAAATAGGAAAGTAAAAGCAAGATGATTACAGACAGATGAGAATAAAGGTTAAAAAATAACCGGCAAAATTGGGAGAAACTTTTAGAAATCATACTGAAAATCAAGTAACGGGAATAAAAACACTAAGCATGTTAATTATGGCACATTTTTTAACACTTTTTTTGCTAAAGTTTAGAACTTTTTAATCAGTAAAGAAAGATCAGTTTAGTTTAATTCTGATTCTACTCTTAAATCGGTAGAGAAAGAAAAAATTCTAAATTTTGCCAGCACAGTTTCTGTCATTTGGCTTCCTTCTGTGGTGAAGTATTCCTCAGCCACTGGTAAATTCTGGAAATTATATATGCTGAACCTAGAATAATACCCCCTGCCCCGCCTTAACGTCTAACACAGCAAAACTGTAAAAAAAAAATAACCATTTCCATTAAATGGTTAATCATGTCACCTCAGGGTCACTGCAGCATTTTCTCTAGTTGCAGTTTCTGCTTATCGGAGTGAAGTTTGGGAAAAGAAGAGCAGAAAAATACTTTGTGGAGAATCACAAATATTACACCTGGGTTTGTATTATATAGCTCTGTGTCTATTTTTTACAAATCTGTTTCCTAATGAAGGAACTTTATATAAGCAAGAGAGAGTCAAATTGATATAGCTGTGAGCATATGAGCATTGTGATTTTTGATTGTGAATCTGGATAAAGCTAAAGTTGCAAAAATTATCTGGAATAAAATGAACTAAAGCAATAACGAGCCCCAGAGTGCTTTCTTGTTATTTTAAAAACTACTGGATTTACCATTATGACCTAATATGCCTCTTTATATACATTCCTTTTCATCATTTATGTAAGACCAGTTGCAGTGACAACTAAAAGAATTGTTTTAATAAATGAATGTTGCCCTATATTTTAAATACTGCAGGTTCCTGAGACAAAGAAATCCACCCCACAACCCCAAAGCTAAAAAATAATACAACATAAAAAGAAACTGAGGGAAAAAAAAAAAGAACCCTGCACACCAAATGAGTTTTGCATGGAAGTGGTATTTCACGTCCACAACTCCAAGCACAAGTTTACTGCTTTATTACCAATACCTCCTACATCCATAACTTCCATTTGTGTCCCTATAGCAAGCCAATCAAAAGCCATGTCTCTTAATTAGACTCCAATAAAATAAGCATAACACAATGCAAGTATTGCAAGAGTACAGTCTTAAACGCTAAGAGCTCTGTACCTACTGAGACCAAGGCATCAGTCAAAATCTGATGTGAGATGGTGATGAAAGGCTCGTGATGTGCCAAGGAAGAGCAGGTCCTGCTCATCTGCGCAAACAGTCTTCAAACGACTACACAGATGGTCCAAAGGAGATATGTCTTTGCAGGATCAGGTCTTTGCAGTCTAAGTAGCAATTCTGAATTTACTTCTAATTACAGAGACATGGAAGTGTATTGGTCACTATAAATAACCATAGCCTGGTGGGAAATTCTGGGAAGGAAAAGGTGAATATCTTAGGTCACTGGTGTGAAATGCTAACTCCCTGAATTCTCTCCCCTGTGTGTTGGCATTCTTAAGGTAGGGACTTCTGCATGCTTTGTGCTGGCCTGGAGCAACTTTTACCTATTTCACAAAGTTATCCAGACCACTAATAGTTAACAGTAAACGTACAAAAGAGAACAATCAAACTCTGTCAAGGGAGATGAAATTAAATATCCCAGCAGACATTCCTGTTCATATGACATTCTGCCCAACAGGCTTCCTCAGATACTACAGTGATAACAATACAATTAGTTTCATTATTAATGCTAATTCAATGAGAATAGAATGGAATAAATAGTTCAAATTAGCAATTTCTTTTAGGAATTCTGGGCTGGCAACAGTAACATCTGTTTCTTTGTCAAGCGACAAGACAGCTTAAACTTCAGGTTTGCCTCCCCTGCAACACCAGGCATCATGATACTAACCCAGAGCTACGTAATGATTCTCCTGACAATTTTAATGAGTTTTCAGCTACCTAGACAGGCTTCAAACTAATGAGCACAGGTAGTATCAGCAGCAGCATAGCCACTGCAGCATGGTGTTCACAAGGGACTGGTTTATCTGCCTTAGAGGCTGATCTCTTGTATTACCACATCCAGACAGTGCCTGGGGTGCAGACCAGCCAGCCAGAAGCTGGTTTGGGTATGTTCTGCTAAGATGTAGTTCTAGCATGGGCTTCAACCTAGTTCTTAGTTGTGTGACAGTGACTACACTGAAAATCAACCCTTGGACTACCAGGACGATTTGATTAGCAGCACAGCATGACTGGATTAGCAGCTGATGCACTGTGTTAACTCAAGTTTGAAGTCTCTCGCCACTTCTCTATTGCATTACCAATTTAAACATCAGTAGCACTTGCTCTTCAAAACAGGCTCCCGAAGGACTAGCTGACTCAAGTGAAAAGCACTAACCACTCCACAAAACTAGAGGTTTTTGTGGGTGAATGAAGGTCCCAGTAACACCTGAGTTGGGTCTGTAGTTAACACTTCAGTGAAGACAGATGCTTATTTTACACATGCACACTCAAGAGTTTGTAAGACTTTTATGTTCTTTTTTTTTTCTTCCCATAAAGTATTTATTTTCTGAAATACTTTCAGAACTGCTTAATTAATACCATGTTTCTGTTTTTGTATGGGAGGCTGCTTTTAAAAGCTGTTTTGAAACATAAATTCTGCACAAACCATTCCATATAAGTTTTTTACTTCTAAAAGCTTCCCTCTGCCACATTACATTTTTCTGAGTAGGAATCACAGATTACCTAGTTTAGAATCATTGTTTACAGGAGTTTTATGTTTGAAGTTCCCATCTTTTATTCCTGTGCAACTGTGAAAGAGTTAATCTCACATCTTATGGGAGTTTGCCCTTAATAAGAAAGCATTAAAGCACGCCAAAAATAATAAGCTAAATGAAGGCCATTCTTTAGCCTTTTGTCAATATTTTCATAGCAACAAATAGATCAAACATAAGATATTTTTTGAGGCTTTTATTTTTTCCCTCTTTGTAAATCATAAATGCTTTGGTATATTTAATTTCAAAATGAGTTCCCTGTGGATTAAGCTAACACAACAGATTAAAAAAATCTTCCAAACGCTGCTATATCTTCAATGGAAAAGTACGCAAAATGTTCTTCTGCTATTTCCCCCTGCTTATTTTCTGACTGTTCCTCTTTCCCCTACACCTGAAGACCAAACTGTCTGCGTTAATCAGAAAAGTTTCAGTCCTATTCTTAGACTTCAAAACATGGTAGCACATATTTTTCTAAATAAATAAAGGATTTCAGCTATATCCAGAGGAAGATACTCAAGTGTCTAAATGTTTGCAACAGCACACAGATATAGGTGGCATATTGATATAGGAGGAGGTAGAAAACTGTCCCCTGCAATATGAACTCAGCCCTTGTAAATCAGGGGGAATACCTCTGTTTTGTGACAGTCTGTGTCAGCACTACTTGGTGTCTGTTTGTGGCAGAAAGGTTTGAAATGTGTTTGAAGACCCAAAGGACTGTTGTTCCTGAATCTGTACCAGTTTTAAATCTTCCTAAACAAGGTCAGAATACACTTCTGCCCAGTGAGAGGTATTTGTGAGACCTGACTAACTTTTCCATGCAAGGGCACTGGCCAGACTCTGAAAATATTCCACTACAATACTTGCTCATCAGCGGGGATTTAAAGTGTGGACCTGAATGTCCTTTCTCTTGTCCTTCTGTCCTTACCGGTTACATATGGCCAAGGGCTCCTCAGTGAAAGATAGAGTACAGCTGTTAACAACTGCTTTAACATATGGACACATTCCGTTAATGTATTAGGCTGGGCTTAGTTCCCCACCCCCATTAAATCTGTTTCATGCTAAGTCCTTTTCCTGGAAAAAGCTTTTGTAGAAACTGAAAATTCTGGTCTGTAGACAGACGAGAAGGCAGCAGTGCTGACAATGAGACAACCTATGAATGTCATTACACAAATGCCTCAATGCAGAGGGAAGGTCCAGGCTGGACCATCTCCTCCTTCATGCAGCTGAATCAGAGAACAGAGTCTCAAAACTAGAAGCAAAAGAGACAGAACAAGCCTTATGTTTGATAAATCATCAACTCTTCCAGCTGGCCCCATGCAGCTGTGATGTCTACCAGCACCAAAAGAGTCTATCACGAGAACGCCATGAAAACAGTCTGCGATCACCTATTCCTTTGCTGTTTGGTGCCCTGCCTGGCCCTTGTCCAAAGTGAAAGAGTACCCTCTAAAAATGTTGCAAGAGTGGTAAAAGTAGTGGCAAATTACTTACAAATGGCATCCTAAGTTTTAACAAATTTCTCTGGAGAGAGAGGCAGGCATACAGTGTGAACACAAAACAATGAATGCTAATTCACAGAGAAACAAAAGTCCCAGTCGCAGCTCCAAAAGATTATGAATTTCAGCCTTAGCATGGACGCAGTTTGGTTACTTATCGTGTATTTGAAACAACTGAAGTGGGGTTTTTTCTGTGTTTATTTTGGAGTTGGCTATTTTTAAGGTCACAGTCCCTGCTAAGGGAGGAAACTGCGTCTCTAGGGTATTGGGAATTAAACAGAGGAAAGAAAAAGGCACAGAGAAAGTAACTGCCTTACAGAGAGAACTCAAATGTTTTGTTTCCTTCCTTGTTCAGTCTGTAGTCAAAAAAGAACTTTACAGTAAACATTAACTCATTAAAAAAACCCCAAACCAACAGAAAAACAACAAACCCAAACCAATGTGATTCTGAATTTCACAGCAATTATTTTTTAACTTTTTCCCTCTTGGAATCCCTGTGGTATAAAGGGACATTACATCTTGTTGATTGGCTTTTACAGCTTCAGGGGTTAGGCTTACCACTCTTCTCTCTGGTGACATGTAAGGGCATCTATGTCAAGCCAAGTGTTTTATGCAGCCAGTATTCTGACTTAGAGAAATGAATGTGGAGGTGTGGGTAAGGCTCAGAGCCTTGGAAAAGCCAACTGAGGCAGAAATCAGGTATTGCAGAGGACACATATTGCACTGAGACCACAGACTTCTGTGCTAGGAACCAGAGGAAATCAGAACTGAAGCAATGGTGCAGGAAAGGACAGGAGCAAGCAACCAGAGAGGCTGGGAAGACAACCAAGGCAATTCCACCATAGGAAAAGAGCAGAATTTACTGCTATCCACTTGCAGTCTGCTCTGATCCTGCTCAAGGAGGTCAAACAAGATGTTACCACAGCAAAACTACACTGCATATCTGACAAAAGGAATTCACTCCAGAGTCTTAGGTGTTAAATAATGTAAAGAAAGATCAAAGCCAGCAGCTATATGAAAAGAGACTTCCTTCATAACTTAATTGCTCATTTGCAAAATACCAATGTTATTTATTTAAGCAACTATGACCTTTTTTATGCACTGTAATGTAAATGCTTATGTGTGGGTGTCAGAAGAACATCATGATAATAAATTACTAATACCTTTGATCAGGATTGCCTGATTTATTTTGCTGGGATAGTATCCCTATAGAAATAGAGTGGTATTGTACCTTGCTGAGTCAGGGGTTACAGCTGTTTCCAATTCTGTCCCAGGCTCTGCATTTGCAGAAGAGAAATCCATTTGGATGCATTTTTCGGATGTTTTTTTTCTCATGTGCATACCATGAGAAATACATGAAGATTTTGGGAATTCTCCCTTTTAGCTAGCCTCTGCTCTTCTTGCCATACCACAGATTATGGCAGACTTTAGGCGTGTTCCTTCAACTTTAGTGCCAAGAAGCGTTATTTTGAGATGCCCAAGAACAGATAAAGCATGTACAGACAGGGAATGGCAAGTGCACTACAGTCCAGAGGACATGTAATGTCAGCTAGAATTGGTTAGGGAAAGTGTGATTAGGACAACATCAAGAAGTCTAAAAAGTGAAGGAAGACATTCCTATGCCTTAAGAGTGGTACAATGCTAGACATTATCTGTTCCTTACTTACAAAGATGTCAGCAGTAAGATATAATGATAAAGGGAAAGTTTCTAGTCTCTACTTATTACTTGGTCCCAACTAGAATAAAGAACACCAAGAAAGTGCAGCAGTTATTGAAACAGCAGACTACATGAAACTCTGAGGGAAAAAAGAGGGAGTAGATACAAGAGTTCTAAGAATAAGAAAATAAGGAAGAACTTTTCCAAATTACTCGTAGGCTGTTATTGTGCTTCAAAAAGAATGCTCTCTGTCTCACACCCAGGCATTATAGTAAGAAACTACCTTTTGTTTCAGTGAGAATTCTCAAACTTGGGATATCAATAAAAATGGGACAGGAGCCAACGACAATATAAAATAATCCTTTCTTCAGAAATTGTCTTGTAGATGGATATGCAATTTATCTTTAGGAGATACCTATGTGTTTATATGCAGCCTGACCTGAGTAGGGTACATAATTGTACAATACTTTCCAGAGACACAGAAGAGCTACACAGCTTTTTCTTTTATTCTCCTGCACAAATATTCTGTCATATACACGAATGTAGGTGTAAAAATACAGATCAGAACTGACTGCTACCGTGTGAAGTGAAACTGCAGGACCTTTCAATTCCATTTAAACACATTAGTAGGCTTTCATAAAATTAAACAATATTGTAGCTACATTAGCACAACCGAACAGTCATTGCACAGTATAAAAGAACTGTGCAGGCTAGAATGAAAGTATCAGTAAATTCAAGAACTAATAGTATTAAAGCCATATGGTCACCACATTAAAACACAAGCTTTTAAGAGTTCAGGAAGGAGATTTAAAAGCCTGTAAAGCAAAATTAGACAGTGAATACACAAGAATTGTGCGGGTTTTGGGACTTGTTTTACTTAAATTCCACTGAAATCAATACATATTTTGGAAGGGAATGAGAAACTCCGCAAGCAGATGATGTTATTCAATGGGGTTTGAATATGAGAATATTCCTTCTGACATGCTGAGGGAATGTAGAATTAAAAAGAAAGATGTTCTAAGAGAAACGTGAATAATTAACCCTAAAAAAATGTGGAAGCTGCATAGATAGAAGATCACTGTGTTACAGTTCAACAAAACCAGAATGCAATGCTGAGGGACTGCAAAGTTTTGCAGAAGCTTAAGCTGTGGCACACCTTGCAGGAATGTACTGGTTTGATTTGTTAACCTTCTGACAGAATAAACACTTTGCAAAATGCATTTTTAAGATAAAAAGCATAATTTAACTACAAAGTAGCAGAAAAAAATACATTCAAGTGAAATATCACTTTCTCAACTTCTTAATGCACATTAGGTGACTTACCAGATACTTCTTTTCTGAGTCACACTACTTCTAAGTCTCCCTTCCTTGCTTTGACATCTTATCTGGAGCAGACAACAGTAAGCAGACTCCAGATTGCATGTTATGAGTGAATCTGAAATAAAGAAAATAATTTTGTTCAGAATTACTTTTATTCTCCATACCTCAAGGAACACAAACACTGTCAAACTTTAGTACTGACAGATCTGAGAATTCCACTGAGCTGTCGAAGACAACAACATCCCAACTCATCAGAAGCCAGTACCAAATGATTCTATACAAGACAAATCTAAGTGAAGGCAATTTTAAAATAAGGTCTCATCCACAAAAGCTTCTTTCCCATAACACTTACTGTTCAGCTGATGTCTAAGAATAAGTCTGAAGCTCACTTAATTTTTTTCGTTAGGTCTGTTTCCAGTGGTAGTGTTGTTCAAAATATGACCATTGCTTAAAAAAATGAAGAATTTTCTGTTTCTGAGTCTCAGATTTTCACTCCTTCATTTCAAAAACTCTGACTTATGAAGAATGACACATTTGTGTTTAACAGCATGGCTCATGTGCTTTCATACTGACTGGAATTCTTTGATAAGAACAAAAAGCTCTAGCTTCTTGTAGCTGAATCTTGTGAGTATGCAATGCAGCAACCCAAAGGATTGATCTAATTAAGCTCCATGGCCTTGATTTTATAATCAATAATCCCATCCCTATTTTTATTAAAATCAATAAAGAGTCCATAAGAGTTATTAATGGAATCACTGTTGCTAAATAGCAACTTCAGACTGTATAGAAAGAATACAGTATTCTGATGATCTCTGCAACAATTATCTTACACCTTCTGATTTTCACCATCAACTGTTTTCTCAGTTGCCATAAGATCCAGCAAAAGTATGTGAAGCACAGAAATCCTGTTGCATCAAATGCGAGGAACTAACTGGTGGAAAAAAAATCATCTACCTTTTATTCTATGTTTTGTTATCTAGGAATGATCCCTCAGGACTTTTCAAAGGTTGTACCAGAGCTCTTCAGTGCAGTAAACATTACATCACTGAGCTGCAAATTCCAATCATGGAGATAATAATGTCTGCTGGTTTTAATTACTGCAAGCATCCTGGTAAGCAAAAGCAAAAAATACACCATCTTCCTCTGTTAGAAAGTTGTTGAGAAGTAGTTTTAGGAAACTATGACCACTCTGGTTAAGTAGGACATGCTGCAGTCATGGCCTTTTCTGTCATTCTTAGGTCTGTAAACTTGCTAGGAAAAAAAACCTTCACAAACCTTGCTTTAAGGAAGACCTAGTGTCAAAATCTACACTGTAAACATCTAACCATCTTCTGTACAGATTAAGTTATATTCAGGACACAATGCCTTTCTTTTTCAGTGGCTGAACTCTCATTTTATACCTTTTCTGAACATTATACAGAAATACATTTCCTCATTCTTCCTGTGCAAAAATCTGCTGCTGACACAAGCAGCAGCATATCCAACGGTGAAAAAGACTGTAAATGTCATTGGCAAAATATCTTTTAATTAAGAATGAAAGCACACCCATGATTGAACCTGATTTGTGTTTCACTGCTTTTAAAACTTCACAACTTACTAATTCCAAGTAGTGCTGTGCTACTATTTTGGTAAGGAAGAACCAGCTTTTTAACATATCATCAGCCAGTGGCAGTTGCTGTGTTATTTACATATTCTTTCACCTTTCCCAAGATACAGCTCATTAAAAAGAAGTTTGGGGGGGGACTTGGTAGTAGTAAGATGGGTGTCGGTGTCTTTTCCCAAGCAATAGAACAAGAAGAAATGTACTCAAGTTGGGCCAGAGGAGGTTTGGATTAGATATTAGGAAACATTTCTTCACCAGAAGGGTGAACAGGCTGCCCAGGGAAGTGGTTGAGTCCTCATCCTTCCAGGTGTTTAAAAGATATGTAGATGTGGCACTTAGGGACATGGTTTAGTGGGGGACTTGGCAGTGCTGGGTTAACGGTTGGACTTGATGACCTTAAAGGTCTTTTCCAACCTAAATGATTCTACATTTCTATAAATAGCACTACAGTGACAAAACATAACTTCTCTCATTCTTCTGCATTTCTAAAGACATAAAGTAACATTTGTGAACTATTCTTAACGGTAGCTGCTGTAATTATTCACCAGAACACTGGGGAAAAA
>JANHGB010011615.1:0-30443 GCA_026283785.1 Coracopsis vasa | reverse complement strand
CTCTGTCCAACCTGGCCTTGAACACCGCCAGGGATGGAGCATTCACAACTTCCCTGGGCAACCCATTCCAGAATGGGGGTGAGTTCAATCGCAGGCATTAGTTAAGGGTTCCAAGGTTCTGTACAGAAATGAAAGTATAGGAACAAAATAAGCAAGAAAGGCAATAAGCACTGGTATTTCACCTCGAAAAACTTGAGCAAAAAGGCTTCTTCCTAAACACACATCATCAGGAGCATGGTTGGTGACGTGGCTGCAAGATACCCATGGTTTACAACCTTTGAGATAGAAAAATAATCCTCTTGCTTCTGTGCCAAACAGGACTTGCAAGTATAACCTATTCCCATTAAAACTGTGCTTGGCGTCTTAAAAGCTTAAGGCTAGACATGCATTGAAACGTAAGGAATTTCAAATTCAAACAGTAGTTGAAAACTGTGTTACATCACACAGCTTCTACAACGAAGGGACACTGGTACGAAATGTGCACACAATGCAGTATGAGTCTGTTTCTGTAAGACCCACATACATTAGACAGTTATTATATATCATCAGGACTCCAGACACAGAAAACCCAAATCTGTTCTCAAGTGTTGCACACTTCAGATAGAGTTATAAAATGGGCAGAACAAGCTAATTTGACAGCACTGACTGACTTATATTTTTGCTTTTGCTTTGTGATGGGCTTTTGATTAAAGTGCACAAAGAAATACAACTGAAACACTTTGCTACTGATACAATAACGCACAACCAGTCAGAAAAGAGGTATCTTGGATTCTCAGCTGTAAGTCACATTTACAGAAGCCTATTTTATAGGTGTTCAAAGAGATCCATTATATCATTTCTGTCTTTAAGTAATAATAAGTCCAAACATTACTTGTCCAATTGATTAGAAACAGACTTGGATCTTTGGTACACACCACGTGACACTACATCAGACACAGGAATCCATCCAGAATAAACAGTTGTATGAGGAGGTTTCTTGGAAAGGGGGGTGAGGAAGGGGAGGGAAATGCTTCGAATCAAAGCAATGCATTGTATTGGACGGAACTGCCATTTGAAACCTCCTGTACTAGGAATAATCAGGTTAAGACATCTCTTCAGTTGCAGTGCCACTGCTTACACACCAGAACTGGAGTTTCTCTACGTATCAGCTTCATACAAAAGAAAGAAGGCACCGAGTGCATCGGTGGCATACAGGCAGTATAAAAGTATGCAAGAAAATGCTACATACTGTATATTTCATACCTTTTCAAAATGCAGTGAATGTGTGCTATCTCTATGCAATATAATGATTCACAAATCCAATTCCTTATATCCCAATGAAAGAATGATTTAAAATGTGAAAGACATGTTAAGAATCTTGCTGATAGCAGCACGATTCAGTATTCACGAAGATCAGCTATTAGCTTATAGTCACCAGAAAGCAAGTTCAAAATCACTGAAGATCAAGGGAACTATAATCTATAACTACACTTCTGGGACAGAGCCAGCGGCCTTTACTCATGACAGATGTCCCATGAAGAAGGGAGAGGAGGCTCAGTTTTACCACTGCTGTTCATGCTCATAGCGCCTTTCTCTGAGTCATAGCAGTGAAATAGATGGAACTGCTTATAAGGAAAGGTACTACATAGCATGAGAGACACGTGGTTAAACCAGGACCTGAGTAAAAGGCAGTGGGTTCAGGCCCTTAGTCATTATATTAGCACTTTAGATTGTGTAACAGTGATACAGCTTGCTCATAGAGCATTTTATTTTACCTTGTTAAATCATCTTATATAAAAATAGGTAAGAAAGCTCTGTAAGAAAGTATATAGACTATATAAGGAGAAACCTCTCCTTAAAAAAAGCAAACAAAGGGAAAAAGTTGAATAAAAGGTTTCACTTACTACACTTTGTCCTGAAAATCACATTAAAAACAGTTACCATAAATGAAACAGTACTGAGCACTAAGAACCTTGTGGTTTGCTGGACAGGACAGCGACCTAGCTGTAGAGTTAAAAAAGATCATTGCTCTAGCTCCTTTTTTGTAAATGCTCCCTAATACAGTCAATTGCTTACAAATTCTCTTAAAATGCCATAATTATAGCAAAATTTGCTATCAATGCTTGTTCAAAGCCCTGCTTCTTGCTCGCACTACGGCCTAGAGATTACATCTCAAAGCTCTGATCATGCTTTTAGTCAATTCAAACTCCTGGTTTGGAAATGAACCAAGTGTTACAAAGCAATCCACTTCAGACCCTCGGCATGCAGACAGCATTCACAAAACATGGCAAAATGAATAACCTGATACAATGGGCAAGACTCCTGGCCTCAGGTATAAGAGAAAGAAAGGATGACATTAATTACATCCCTGAATGTCCATGAGGTATTCCTTCAGCGGTGTGGTATTACTGCTTCTGCTCTCCTGAGTAGGCTCTTCAGACAGGCAGCTTCTGGAGGCTTTATGCCAGCTTGACCAGTAGATGCTTCCAAGGAAGTGAATGAATTCTTCCTGCTATTAGGCTAGCCTTGCCCATTTCTTGGGCATAGCCATTTCCTTGTCTTCATTCCTAACAGGAGCAAAACTACCTGCTTTCCTGATTCCTGGCACATTCCTCTGCATAAGGATCTTACTTCTGTATTATACTACCATAAGCCTGCACAGGAAAACCTGATCTGTCATGTATCAAACCAACTTATTAATTCAATCACACCATGTTATATACAAACTAGGCTTGCTAGCATTAATATAATGATGCCATATTCAGGTAGGCATAATATAAACAGATGCAGGTAAGATTTCTGCATAGTCTGCAGAAAGGAAGAAACCCTGCTTGAACTTAAGGAGGGGCAGTGATAAGTCCTTAAGGCTAAACTAATCCATGTCACTGTAGGGCAGCTGGTACTCACCCTGAGTAAATAAACATCATCTACCCTGCTTACATCCGTAAAATACACTAAGTTAGAAGCCATGGAATGCCCAGACAGACTGGTGCTGCTTGGAATGCATAAACTCCCACAATTCACATGTCCTGGTTTCTCTGAGTAGGGTCCTCGGAGGGCCACAAGGCTCCAAGAATGTGGAATTCAAGTCATTTTTACTGCCACTGCATGAAGCAGTCTCTTACATCACTGCTCTCGCTCTCAGATGACATCTCTGCATCAGGCACTGATTCACTGACAAGCGAACACTACTGTGCCTTTCCCCTCTAAAACTACCATCAGAACAAAGTAGTCTGAAATCCAGCTGTGATGCACTAGAAAATCTGGCAGTTGAGTTAAACAGACCAAAAATACAGAGAACGCTCTTGATGGCTTGCTCTAACAATGAGTTTGCTGAACGCTCCAGTTAGAATGATCAAGATGTTTGGGGACTGCTTTAACAGTCTTCATATTAAGTTTTAAAAATATTTCAGAAGCTGAGGAAAAGGAAAAACAAAAAGCAGAGATAATGATTCAATAGCAAGTATGTGACAGTATCTGGATACTTAGGTTTACATCTCCATTCATAACTGAAATCGTGTTTCATGGTGTTGGCTGTAACACTGCTCTAACCTACTGATCCTACTGCACTTCATCATTTCACAATCAGGTTTACTCTCCTCTTGATGCCCACAGCTTCCCACATTAACATTAACAGCAGGTAGGCATGCACATCAGTGGCTGAATTAAATGGATGTTTAGCTGTTACTGAGAATTCGGCTTCAGGAGGAAGTCAGTGCCTTACAAGTGACAAGCCATAATTTTAAAGACTGCTTTAAACAAGCCAGATTATTTTCCTCCAGGAAAGTGGTATGAATAAGTAAAGGGCTCAGTACAAGTCTCATTTAAATGAAAGGGCATTCTGCTGTTAGTTTCAAGTTGGAACAGCTCAGGCCAAAAGGCTTCCTCTCAAACCTCATTCTCTGATTTTACTGCAGACTTTTTGTTAGGATTTGTATGTGTAAGAGCAATATCATTTCAATTCTTACAGTAATATGTCTCCTTTGAAGAAAAAAATGTCATCTTCTTCTGCTTCAGTATATTAAACCTGATGGTTTGCATTCAGATGGTTTGCAGCAGTACCTTACTGTAAGAGGTGCAGAGAGCCTCTGACATCTAAGGTCCAGTGAGTGCACAGACAGCTTCTCAGGGTGCTGGGGAGTTTGCCAGAGCAAGTCATTAGGGAGAAAAGAGAATAAATCAGTAACACAAACACAGATTTTAGACAACAACAACAAATTGCTCCAAGGGTGTGAAAAATGGGAAGGGTCTGATGCTGGCACCGCATCCTGCCATCGGGAATGGCTGTGAAAAATTACAGGCGAAAGTATCTCCTACAGTCAATGCCATAAAATCTGCTTGCAGCTCAAGTATTCTCTACAATGACAAACAAGGTTCGGTTCCAATAAGAGCACATACAGTCATTCCAAGGGTTTTCCAGATTTGGAAATCTAATTAACGAGCCTAGAGGATTTTAATTGGATTTAGAAATCATGCCATATTTTTCCAGTAGCAGAACTTACACTTTGCCTAACGTCCACCTTCGCAGGGTGGCTACAACACGGATGTCATCCTTCCGCGCAGTGATTTCATGCTTGCCTGTACTGCCCTTCACAATCTTGCCCTTAGCACAGAAAGGACTAACCAACTTCTTCCTATTTACACCACTTTAAGAAGGCCTAGGTGAAATCTTCTAAACATTAAGTCCAATAAATCAGATACAGAAAGGATGCCATTATTTTCAAGAACAGAATCTGTGAGATTGTCACTGTTCTATCACTATTTAAGGCTACACTGTCGGGAAACAGATTCAATCCAGGGACTGTAATCTCCACATGGTATATTGGCACACAGAAAAGTACTTAATTTGATAACTTCTTCCAAGTACTTACTGTACTTCTGAGCAAAGGTAAACAACAAAAAGCTACGAATAAAGAGCACAGACAACTCTGAGGAAAACACAAACGCCTCTAATTCGTTTCTGATACTTTGGTCTTCAGAAATTCTGTTCCGTGCTTAAGCCCTAACTGAATGCACGAAAGCACACTGGATGTATGAGCACTTATGCAGGGTTTCAGAAAACCAGTATCTAAAGGCAGATTTCAAATACAAAAGTATAGGTTTGCATAAAGCAATAAGGAAAACAAATCTGAAATAAATCAAATCGTAAGAATGGCATCTAGGAAGAAAACCAACATGACAGCTATTGATACTCTAACTAATTCATACAAATCCCAGGGCAAACCCAATTATTGGCGGGACTGGTTTTGCATGGCAAATCCATATTCCACTGCCTCAAAATTGAACACTCATTTTCATTCTTTATACATTCAGTTCCCAGCCTTTGTACAATATAAACCCAAGTAAGCCAAATCTCCTTCCGTGAAGCACAGACTGCACCTGCATACCATGGTAGAAGTCACATCATCTAGCGAGATTCCTCTGTCCAAATGTGCCCAACATATACATAGAGACAATAAATCTCTGCTGTGCCTAAATAAAGATTTTAGTGTCTTAGAAATCTGAATGGTTGGATGTAAAATTCAAGCAGTGCAACCTACAAACAGAAAGCCAAGCCATGACACAGTTTAGTTTGGTTCTGTAAGAGGTTATTTGCTGCACCTTCCAAACAGACTTCTTCATTTATTCAGTGGTGGTGGTAAGTATATTCTCCACTGGAATGAATTTGCTCAGTTCTTGCTGTTAAATACTGTACATTATTTCATAAAGCAAAACCTGTACAACCATCAAGAGACAACTTTCGGCTTTAGGAAAGAGTATCCAAATATCCACAAACAGAATGAGTAAAAACACTTCCACATCCATTAAAAAATTGCTATTGAACAGCATCTATGTCAGTGTTTCTATTACATGGAAAGCTGAAAGGATTGGGAAAATCTGAGCATTTTCCTTATGCATATAAAATTAATATTGTTTTTTTTATTAAACTCTACACTCATTACATTTCACAAACTGAGCAACAAAAAGGACTGAAAGAGATAACTTGCACTGTATTACTGCAAGACCATTCCTGGTTAAAGACACTTTTTGCATTATCTGTAGTTAGTAAACAAAGCTTCTGTAAATGAAGCAGCAGCACAACACCAGGGGAGAAAAACCCAAGAAGGCCTATAATGATGTTTTAAATCTCTAAATCAATAAAAACTGAAAGCCTGGCTCTGCAAAGAAACCCCTCCAAAGGCACCAAATAGACCATGAAGTGGAATTACAGTATCTAGTGAAAAGGACTTAATGAAATTGTTAATCAGTGTGAGAATGAGACCCACGTGATAGATCTTCATTGTTGAATACTCACGGTCTCGATCTCACTGTACTTGACTATCTGTATACCCTAAAGCCAGGATCATTGACAAGTACTGTATAGAAAATCAAGAGAAAAACACTTGTCCTAATGAGAACGCTCTAGGCTGTCACTAATTCTCTCAACACAATCCAAAATTTCACCCTTCTAACCACCAAGTCCTCCACCAGTCACTGAGATCCCACATTAGCAAGACATCACCATCATTTATAAGAAATCGCTTGCTTTCCATACAGCAACAATTAAATGAAACTCAGAATTACACAGAAAAAGAGTATTTGAATTGGGAAGCTCCTTAAAAAAATGTTTTCCAATAATCCACACTGAATATAACACGAATTATATTCAGCAGCCAGTAAATCAGCATGATTCCCACAAACATGTCTGGGACAAATAGGAATCTCAGAAGCACTGGTATTTCCCCAATTTCACTGGAAGCCATGAGGGTTTATCTGATGGCAAACCTTCTTGGGATACTGTGGCTTCTCAGTTGTCATTAGAAAGCTGTGTTTCCCAATGTGAACATAAGCAAAGCAAACTCGTACTTTGAGTGTGAACATTCATTCAATTGCTGGCAAATCTCTACAAAAATAACTTACTGAGGGTTCTCTTCTCCAAGAAGAAAGGTAAAAACTCATGGTCTGCTCTCTACTTCCAACAAAAAGCATATGGTATTCCCTAAAACAGCTCAGAAGAGATTCAAACAGAGACCTATTTCAATCAAAGCCACAGTATTTTGCATTCAGGCAGAGCAGTTCATCTGCTGCTACTTCCTTCGTGTCTTTCAACCTACCTTCCGACTGCTGACGTCTTAAGGAAATCTGTATCAACTTGTTTAATGAAAAAATATCTTAGTAAAGTCGTGCTCTATGAGCTTCCTACATTGGAATACACGAATACAGGAAGTGCTTTCAACAGAAAGTTACACAGTTTTACAGTACAACCTGTCAAAGGAGATTTGGAAGGGACCAAACTAATGATCTGGTCTCTTTGGATTAGGCAGAAGTACAGGCAAAAGGGAAAAACCCCAATTTATGCCATATATAGAGCTCGTTCCTGTCACAGATTGAAGAAACATTAGTTTGATGCCAAAGTTCACCTGTTGCCCAAATGCTAAGATTTTTCAAACCAACTGCATATCAAAAAATGAAAACTTATTTGTACTCAGCTCCTGGAAAGAAACTCAGTGTAAACCAACAGGATGGAATTATTTGCTGTATTACCAAGTGCTCTCCACCGGTGGGCTTTAATCTTGCTCTACAGATCATTCAGTTTTTCTCAAAGTGCAAATTATTGACCTTTAATCTGAACACAGGCAGGTCTGAAGCTACAGTGTTAGAGCAATACAAAAATTACACAAG
Organism: Coracopsis vasa; assembly: GCA_026283785.1. NCBI lineage: Eukaryota > Metazoa > Chordata > Aves > Psittaciformes > Psittacidae > Coracopsis > Coracopsis vasa. The sequence continues at coordinate 22,802 of JANHGB010011615.1, read as the reverse complement.
GAGGAGCTTACATTGATTTGGAGAACCTCACATAAAATGTTTCTGAATCCAAAACCACAAAACAAACCCAAACAAATACAGCATCAGGTAGGTAGGAGAGGGACCGCTAACGTATCTGTGTACAGCAAGGCTTCTCTGTCACCAAGGAAGCGTACGGAGGACTCTAAGTGAAGATTATCTATTAAATCCCGCCAGTTTGCACGTTGTGCATTCTTTATGATGGAATGTTGACCTCAGCTTTCATTTTTCACTTCCACAACAAATCTGTTGGTTGTTACCAGGGATGATCATCTTCTGGAGACCAAAATCTCTTAGAACCACGACTGCACTTTGTACCATCCGTTACGATTCTAGTAAAGTATGCCATCTACATACTTGCTGTCCTTTAGATTCTTTCATTTCAGTCCAGTGATTGAGTTCATCTTCTCCTGAGCTGTTGAGACCTAAGGAAATCCACCCTATCATCTCTTTTCGCTTCATGCTGCGCTTATTATACACAGACAGTATGAGTGTCACATCTGAAAGCTGAAACAGTGCCACTTGGAAAACGAAGGTTTCTTTGTACACTGGATTTGGCTGTCCTCGGCGGATTGATGTTTTGCATTTGGACATCTCTTGCCCCATCGAGTTCAGCAGTGTTAACTTAACATATGTATCTACAAAATAAATCATATTTTGGAACATCAGATATCTCAGAACCAAAGCTTTTGAGAATGAGAGGTTTACAAGATACAAGGATATGGTGTATACCAGGCTGACTGAACACAGCTTAGTTTGGACACACAGAAAGATGATGAGTAAGCAAAATATTACAAACACACTAACAAATTAATCAGCTTCAGTACTGTGTAAATGGGTTAAGTTAAAGGTATACCTCATAATCCTCTTCCCATCAACCCCTCTTATTCATACTAAACACACTTAAATTGCATTAACACTTAGCAAGCTCCAACTAGCCACAACACTGTGAAGCATACCACTGAACTTCCAGAGAAAAGGAATAAAGAAAATGGAACGAAGGCAACTAATGAAGATAAAAAAAATAATGTTGATAAACCAGCCAGAATGAAATGCTTAAGAATAGTCTCTGCATGGATGTGGCTCTTACTCGGGGCTTTTCAATTTGAGATGTTTTAAAGACCTAAATGTAGCAAAGCGCATTTAAAGGTGGAAGTTTACACATTACAAACAGCCCTATTGATTTGTACCTTCACGAACGAATACATTTAATACACCTTTAAAGAGAAATAAGGTTTTGCATAATTTGTACACTGCTTTTAGGAGGTACATTTAAAAAGCTGATGCAAATGGGGTTAGCACACATTGGGTGTTAGTATTTGGGTAGAAACCCTTATTTTTAAAGCTCTACTTTCATTAGACTAGAATGGCACCAAGCCATGCTCCAGCAGAAGGATGTGTATTCCATGAAGTTAACTCATTTTAAGAAATATAGAACTGTATAAAGCAGTCTGGTGTTTCATTCTTTATATCTGTCATGTTCATGTTAATGAATAATAGCATTAGAAGACTGGAGAGATTTTATGTAGATTTGATGGCAGATTACTGTAAAAAGAAACGCAAGGAGTATTTTTACTTTGCAGGTACACTGAAATCCCAACATCCATAATCAGAGATAAAGGCAACTGGTGCATTACAGAGTGCCACAAATAATAAACATATACTTTTATAAACCGATGTGGTAGGCAGCTGTGCATAGCTTTACTGCTGGCAAGTTTTCTTTTGCATGAAAAAGACAACATTCAGTTAGTTTCTACAAGAACTCACCTCGGATTATATAAACCTGTCCACCTATCAAGTGTTTTAGACAACAGAACAGTCCGTCTGACAACGGGGGGTGGAAAGCAGTAAAAGAAATAATGACCAGATGTCAGTAGTTGGGTGAGAGAGGATCAAAGGTTAAAGTTTAAGAGGAAACACTATTCACTGGAGTGGAAGAACACAAAACCGGAGTAGCATAGAGCAGAAAAAGGGTCGAACAAAAGGATTGTTGGGTAAAATCTAATGAAATGAAAATTTTGTGCAGTTCTTGTGTAATCTTTAACAAAAATTACACTTCTTACATAATGGAATACCTTAGCACTGATAGCTACTGGATTCTACAGCACACTCAACATAGAAAGAATCATGCAAATGACTAGGCAATAGAAGACTGGGTAAAATAAATCACTGTATCTTTTATCAAACCTGATGCTTTTTCATGCAAACTCCAGCATATTAAGAAAAACTGCACACAGTAGTTATACTTCATCTATAAAAAGCAATAAAATGAAAAATCACTGAACTGAAAACTAAGCTGGTTTTACCCTTAGCTTTTATAGTTTCATATATTTGATTGTAATACTTCAGTTCTTGAGTAGCGACAGACTTGGGCACAAGAATGATTCTGATCTAATCTCTAAAAACAGCTGAGGGATGCTTACATCTGAAATTCAACTCTGAGCTTCTATTTAAAATGTAAAGATCTCACTTGTTTGAATCCATGTATTTATGGATTTAATGTGCATGTATACACACACATTCATTTGATGTGCAAAAGCTCGCACCCTGTTTCAGTAACATTTGGAAGAATACTAAGAAGCATCTTTTTCTCAGACAAAATAATAGCTGCCACACAGAGAAACAAAGCCACTTATCTCTCTTCAAAACAAGCACTGACCAAACTCTTGCCTACTCTAAATAGTAAGAAGAACTTGGCTATCTGTAGAGATCCTACAAAGACAAGCATAAGCCACCTACTGTTTCTTCTTTAAGGGAACACATGGTCCCTTCTCTCCAGATCTTCTCTCCCATTCATTCCTTCCTTCCCTCACCCCAGTGTCCTTGTGCCTTCTTGGCTCTCCCCAACTATTTCTATGCTTTGTCTCCAAATAGGTGACTCTGGGACAGCTACCTAATTATACGAAAGTAGTACAGATTCTTTCACCTTCCTTCTCTGGCCACGTTAACAAAGTCTGGCTCCATCAGCACAAAAAGTATAGAGAAAGCAAAGCAGAGTAAGGCTGAGCCAAACGTAATTACTGAATAGAAGAAAACATGGGTCAAGAAAGAAAGAGGAAAGCATCAGTCTCAAGTTGTTTGGCTTACTTCCGGAACTCTGAAGACAAAGTGAGATGTGCAAACCGCTTAGAAAGTGTTGGCAGCCTGCTACATAATCTGGTAATGGCAGATGATCTGCTAGTGCCATACAAATCTGGGGATTAAGAAACAGAGGGGCTAAAACCTGAGCCCTCAACCAAAATCAAGAGGAACAGGCAGGTATGTCTGGCTACAACTTATGTCCATCAGCCTCATCATGTAAAAACCAATACAAAAATAAATGTGATACAAGTTCATTACTGAACTTTCTCAAGCTATATCAAAGAATTAGACAGTAAAAACATTCTCTGTGTGGCATTTCATCTGCCTCCAATTTAGAAGTATATAGAGTTCACAGATATTCCAGACAAATGTATTTCTGAACGAACGCTTGAGCACACAGGTCAAGTCCTTTCTGATGGTGAATATTCCTTCTGCACAATATGCCAAAGGTCTCAATTTGTTTCTCTGTTGTCTTCACTGACATTCCTGAGCTACATATATAACCACCACTTCTACAGAGGCATAAAAGCAATTACAGTCTGCAGTATCAACTCCTCTAGGAAAAGCAATAACTGCTCAGAATGTTTATATTAACATTAGCTGGCGTGTACTTTCTCTTTAAACACTAACTTTTCATTCCTGGCCTGTGATGCGAGGCATTAGTAATTTAGCAATTAATCATTATGATCAAGGTAATTTATTAGTCAGTCATCATGAAAAATTTAAACAGTCTTGTCAACTTACAATTAATATTTTGAAGCTGAGATTTTCGCTATTTCCCGACTGACTGGAAATATCAAACATGAAACAGATTAGTTGATGATTGCTCTAGTTCATTTTGATTGGGTACGACTAAATGATAGGATTGAAGTCCTTGCTACCGAGAGCCCCACCAGTCCAGAAGCATTAGGATGAATAAAGATTTTCACTCACTGGGTGGTCTGTTGGCTGCCAAGTTTTTGAAGTGGCTGCCTTTTATCACTTCTGCTGATAATCTTCCAGTTGTAGCGTTATAAAGGAGGCCAAGGAGGATTTCTGGAGCTGAGCCATGTACCAGAGACTGACAAGAGGAGGTACTTTCGCTGCAGGACACTTCTGACATGCTCATTTGAGAGTCACAACCCTAGAAAACAGATACAAAGTTCAATGTATTTTGTGGAATGATGTTACTGGGAAGTCAATTTTTAGAACTATGCATAGAAAACGAGGAAAGCAACTTCCTGACAGGAACAGAAGTTTCATTCAATCACCCAATAAGGAATGTACACCCTAAATATACACTCAGTTTGCACCTGTTGAAGCCAGCAAAGACGAAAGCAGTCCGGAATTAAAAAACCCCACAATTTGTGTTTCTTTTGCTTCATAATTCATGAGAAATACAAGCAGAAGATGAAGAGCAGCCTTTAGGGTCCCTATTTACTTTAATTACTAAGATAGGACCTGTAACATAATTTGTCAGCATCCTGGAGAACACTAAACACTGGATCTTTTACTTTCCCAAACTGGAAAACACTAGTGGAACTTTGAAGATAATAAAATGCAGCAAATTCTTATTCCTCTCTTGTAAAGGTTATTCTCGAGACTGAGAATTTATGAGTAGCAAAACAACAGAACACACGCACGTAGAAAAATGCACTGTCTAGAATAAATTAGCTCACAAGGAACCGAACTGATCCAGAGATACGGAACTGCAATAGACCCTTTGTCTTGGGTGGGAAAACAAGGATGCCATCCTGAAGCTCAGTAAGTGATGCTTTAATTCCCACCTTGGAAGCTTCCAAGAAAATTCAGCTCTCTCATGCATTCTCACCACATCCCTTCTGTGATGGGAGCTTCTGATACTCATTTTAACCCCTCATTATTTGCCTTAAAAGAAAATTGTACTTTCTTTATGCTGCCACGCTAGTCATCCCCTAGTTGTTCTGACACATAAATCTCAAATGCATTACAGAATCTCAAATTATAGAAGACACGATACCTACAAGAAGAAATTATGAACCTACATTAATATCCCTCACACTGACATTTTAACTAGCTCTTCTCAATAGAGTATTTCCAAGAGGGTGGACAGAAGGTTCAGCAGCAATCCAGTTCCTCATTAATAGCCATTGTTGGTAGTAAATGTATGCCCACTACTAAAGAACCCCCTCAACAAAACTCCCTTAGGTCTCAAATTTGACTGTGACCATGCTGCAAGTCCACAGAAAAGACATAACACAAAGCGAGCAGCTGGGTAATGTTCTCCCCACACGAAAACCTCAAAGGGCTTTGACATCTGTACCAAGAGAAGGTGATGACAGCACTCTTTATTTATACAGTTTACTGATGTTCGAATAGGGACTCGGTCTAAATAGGTTGGTGACAGAGTTAAACTGGTCACAGTGGGTATAAGAATGACTTTTAAAATACTAGAAACAGTAAATGGTAAATGAGTGATGACTGAGTGGGGATGAATCCTGAAGTGTACCTCGAAAGGAAGAGAAGTAGTTTCCGTGTGATCTAATAGAGAATGGGGGAAACAGCTGAAAATGAAACAAGTGTGATATTACAAAGTCACATAAGGATGGGCTAGGAATACCATTCCTTTCCAGCAGAATCCCGATTGGATGGACAAGGACAAGACTGCATACGTTAAAGCCAGAGAAAACAATCTGACCAGCTGAATGGTGGGATGAAAAGACCTAGGGGATGCTTCACATCTGTAAGCGGATGGAAATGCAACTCTGCCACTGTACCTTAGAACTGCTGCACAGAAAGAATTGGTAGATGCAGTCTTGATGGAAACCTGAAGGTTGAACTTAAATACATTGCTACAACAATTTCTGAACCAAAACATTTTGCCTTTTGTTTTGAGACAGGTGGCAGGTTGGAAACAAGCAAAAGCATGTTGACTCCTTAGCGTGGAATAAACTCAGGAATCTCCTTCCTACCAAATGCTGCGGTGACAAAGGTTTAATAGCATTAAAATAAAGCAATCAAATTCACTGAAGAAAGAATCTAAACCATACTTTGGTTTCCATTTCACATAAAAAATACTCCAAGCCATTCAGTTTCATGCTGGTCTCAACATACTTTAAAGAACACTCTGCTTTTCAGTTATGAACTGGAAAATCCTAATAGAAAAGAAAGTGAGACATAAAGAAGAAAAATGAAGCAGTGGGGTGTGAAGCAGATTGGAAGACAGGCTGATGTAACTGGGTAAACCCAGGGTTAAATGACATAAACCAAAGTATAGTTTGTGTCTATGATAAGGTATGAAACAGAATTTGGGGGAAAGCAGGTAAAAGGCATGAAATAAAGGGGAAGGTGAGGTTGTATTTTGTCAGTTTTCTTTTGGAAGGAAACAGGACATCTTCAGAGGAAGAAAAGGAGAAACAGGAATCAGGGAAGGTAAAGAGCTGAAATCAGCAGGGCTCAGATCAATAACTGAAAGAGTCTTTTCATTGCACAACAAAGTTAAAATCAGGGATACTGAGTATTATTGGATGTCTTCTCAGAAGTATTTTTTTCAAGCACAGAGTCAATTGTTCACATGGCAGAAATCCATTCATGGTTTTATGTAAGGCATTCCGTGATGATCATGACTATTAGTGAGTAGCCTGACGCTAACTCTGTCAGGTACATTATAATAGAATGACAACAGGTTTTCAGGTCTGTTGAGAGGGATTTTTTCCTGTTTCTAGTCCAAATTCAAGAGGAGAGCCAACAAACTCCACAAGGAAAAAGTAAGACAAGAAGTTACATTTTCACCTGCTCAAAACAAGCTTCAAATTGTGCCAAACCGTGAAATATTAACACTGGAATTGCTCATTGGTACAACACGAATATAAACTTAGCTACAATGAAGCTTTCATCTCATGACAACATCACAGTGCTACCAGATGCTTTTCATCTCCTCACAGATCTGCATCCAATCTATCTGTAACTCTATCTGCAGGCCACTCTGATGCTGTAGCTTCATTGTGGGAAACATACTATTTAGACCAATATTACTATTTGTTTGAAATATTCTGTCTACCTCAGTTTATTTTTATAAGTCTTCCTTCTCTTCCTCTGTGAACACTGTGTGTATTTTAATAAGCAAGGGAAAAAAGGGACTAAGGTTCCTTAATTGCAAAAGCCTTTCAAAGTCAGTGAAGCACCAGAATAGCCCAGTAAGAACTGCTGTAAAGTCTTAAATGCACAGTTTTAAGAACTTAGATGAACTGTCAAGGTATTGATGATCTGCTCACAGCACAAGGAATTGTCTCTTGAGTTTGTCTCCAGGATATTAATGCTAAATCTCTAACCTATTTTTGTCAATTTAGCCACAACAACAACAGCTATCAACAGTAAATGCGAGTGAACAAATATTAAGCAAAGTCTATTCCAAATATTTGGTTCAAATACAGTAAATCACAATTTTTCAGTTTTCCAATTTCCAACACAGAGCTTTGTGCAGAGGACCTAAACATTTCCCTTATACACCACAGGACAGCGCTTCATTACAAAATCAGGTGGATTTGATTTGATCAACACTTATCAGAATCACTGCTTTTCACTGGATCATAAATAGAGTATGTGTTATTCTACAAAATCTTAGTTATTAATTCTCCAAACTATTGTCCTTGGTGACTTCTTTGCATGTATTATGCGGGGAGGAAACATCACTTTCAAATAAATATATAATAAAACCATTCCCATTAAGTGTTATTTGGGTTTCACATGTTCCTACTGTACAAAAGTTGGCAATCAAAAAAGAACACTCTTTTTTTTCCCTAGTGCCAATGGAAGTGAACACACAATACATCCTGTCAGACCTGAACCCCTAAGGATTTCCAATAATCTTTGCCTTCTTAAAACATAGAGAATCCTCTATTTCCAACAATGATAATATATGTAAAATGTACTTATTTGTCTTCCCTCACCAAAATTCCATGGAAACAGGGTATTTGTTACTTACATATTCATGTCCTACTGTTATTTTTCTATAGACTGAAGTTCTGCTCATAAACTCTGCTCTTAAGCCAACTGGAGTTAATCATAGGGAATAATGTGGCCATGCTCTGAGGGCAGTTAAAAGTTCATTTTCCTTAATGCACAGGTTAAAATCATGCCTCCATAGGCTTACAAAGCAAGGCCATCTGATTCTCTTGGCTTTTCAAAACACACACAGGAAAGATGAAACCTTGCTGACAATCCTTCAGCAACAAAAATCTGATTCACAGCATGTTACTTGTCAAAATGCCTCTCTCAAATTCTAAATGTTAATGTTATACCACTAATCTCTTCAAGAACTTTCTTTGCACATTACTTTCTTCTACTTCTGTATCAATACAACTGAGAGGTTAGGGAAGGAAATTTGAATCCCACTAGGCAAAAGAGAGAACTGAATCCACGTCTCTAGCATTTTAGATAAAGGTATTTCTGTCTCTTAATCATCAGTGCTGAACCCTGAAGTTACTGTTCCACTTTGAGGCAAAAGCTTGCTGAGGTGATGAGAGCACCCAGGCACCAAACAGGCTCCAGATCAGCTCTTAGCCAGGAGCCCATCCTCTACTCCTGCTCTGCGAGCCAGGAAAGAAGAGAAGAACAAACCTAGAGGCTCCACATCCCTTCATTAATGGCTAAAGCACTCAATGCTTTCTAACAACATGTTTCAAAGCTACAATACTTCTGGAAAAAAAACAAACAAGATAATTCCTGGGAAATACGACTTAAACCACCTGAAGTCAGCCCTGAAAACACAGGGATGCGAAATCATTAGGAATGTCAAAGAATGGAGCTCTATAATGTTGAATTCTGGCATCTAAATCCCACTTTTGTGCTATACTGGACACTTTGATGCTATTGCAAAGACGTCAGCCTCAGGTCCTCATCACTTCTGCTTCTGTTTCCACTAACTCACAGAAGAGCTGCAAGGATCAATACTCAAGCCAGTTCCTTATATTAAACAATTGATACTCCTTCTGTATGCTGATACCCACAGGACGTATCAACTGTTTGTTTCTAAAGGTAGACCTCAAGGGTCACACGATCCTCAAATTAGGATGAATCAATACTTTACATAACAAGGCCACAGCCTTCTTTAAATGACAACGCTCTATCCAGATGGAGTTACTCTCTATGTTCGTTAGAGAGATCAGTGGCAAATAATTTCATTTTTCTCTTTTATTATGCTCTTTCCAACTGGTTAAAAACATTTAGTGATCAAATTAAATGACAAATTAAGTAACAGTTCTTATCACTAAGACTAATAATAACATTTAGTAAAGATGTTCCAATTAACGGAATGCACATTTAAGTAGAATGCACATTTTTACTCCTGTACTTAACACTTTACAAAATTGATGTCTAAGCCAAGTTAAATCGCAGACATTAAAGGAAATATTCAAATGAGTTTTTCCTTATGTAACTTGATTTTAGGAAACAAACAGATTTATTCTGGGGGGAGTGGCGTGCCTGAAAAATTACCAGGATTTCCTAGTCATAAATTCAAATTTTAAACTCCTTAGCAAATAGACCCATTCTATACTGATTTTATTCACATCCAGTATAGACTTATTCTGATTATGAAGCTACTATTAATGCAGTTGAAAATCAGATTAGCTGAAGTGCTACAAATTCCCATTTCTCATCAGAAGCTTCTGCTCTGACTTATTTTTCACTCTCGAGAGGAAAAGAACCTTCTGGATGCCGTATTTTACAAACCACGTTGTTTTCTCACAGATGAAACACTGGAAAATGGAGATGAAATGAAAAGTAATAATTCCTTAATTCACTACAATAAAGGGATTAAAACCTTAGCAGTTCTATGCGCAGCTTTAATTTACTGTAGATAATATCATGTACAAACCTATAAACCTTCCTTAGATACACGATGATACTAAACCCATTTCAAAGTAATTTAATACTAAGAATTAAAAGCTTTGTGGGGTTTCTAAGAACAACACAGTATTATTGAATCAGGTTTCTTCTCAAACTTTAGGATACCATAATTTAGTCATAAAGTTAAAAATCTAAAAAATAATAAGTTTTAATAATGGCAAACCAAAATTCCACTTCTCTACAGGATTTTGACCAAGTTCACAGCAAGGTTTCTGGGCTGCTTTCCATATTTCAGGAGAATTTGCTATTAGTACTTTGTGTCTGCAAGTTTTTAGTATGATCAGCTCTGCACAACAAAACATTAAACCACTATCGAAAGGGAAACATTTAAAGTGTTTTATAACTTCTTCTTGGCTACATTGAAATGACTCCTTTGGCTTCCTTGCCTCATGACAAAAGGTCATTTAGTAGTTTCATAGACTTCAGGGGCTTGAAATTCGCAGAGCACACCCGAGCAGTAGTGGGGGCAAACCTGGAAATGAACATACAAGGGAATTCACAGCATTTACAAAAGTGCTGCTTTTACATCACAAAAGCCTACGAGCTTTTTATACTGCCATGGGCAAGGAGGAAAAGAGCCCTTTTATTACTGCATTCTGTTTTCTGAGATAAGACATGTAGCATAAAGAAACATTCAAGCACTAAAAGCTGTTAGATGTCTGTGCTGGTAATTTAGTTGAGAACATCTGACACAAAATGCAGACGTTTCACCTGCACTCCTGAGGAAGCCACATTAACAGCTCCTACCCAGACCCACTCCCACCTCCCCCTCTCCTTACTCCTGTCAACCTTGTAAGACCACGGAGATGTTACTATGGGACAGCTTCCAAGGCCACAGACTTCTTTAAATGACAATGTGCTGGCCAGACGCAGTTATTCTCTATGCTGGTTGGGGAAATCAATGGCAAATAATTCCATCTTTCTCCTTTCTCTCTTGATTATGCTCTTTCAAACTGGTTAAAGAGAAGAAGATTCAGTGATCAAGCAGCAGGCATAATTTATGAGTAGTCAATCTATGGACTAGTATTTGATTGCATAAACATTCATGCAATTATTTTTCACTAATCCATAACATTAAAGATATGTTTGTAATGCATTTGTCAGTGGAACTACTTGCGATTAACAGTTCACCCAGCTGTAATCTGATCTGCTGGTGGTACCACTTTTGATTTGTTCGGGTCATGTTTAATCTCATGATCCAGGAGGTTCAACAGCTGCTTGCAGTTGAAAGGGATCTGCTTCAGTTCTCAGAGCTATCATACACATCACAAAGAAGTGCAAGAGTTGGCTTCTCCTAGTGCCAGCTGACAGCTGATTAACCCAAACCAAAGGACAGGAGCTGTGAAAGATGCTGCACAAGGTCAGACAATATGACAGCCAAGCCTGACAAGAGGCTAACTCACTAAAACTAAAAGGATCCCTTGCTAAAGACAACCTATGAACAGAAATGCTTATCTGATACCAAATACAGGCTGCTTGAATATACAAAGGGAGTGATTACCTGGAGGTCTAGTTTAAAACGAACAATGCTAATGAAGAACATTTACATTACACTGCAAAACCCAGGAGAAGAATCATCACCCAGTAAGTAAATCAAAAACTAAGAAGTTCCACAAAGAAGTTATAAACCTTCAGAGTTAATAACTTCATCTGTTTGTGCAATGTCTCTGATTGGAATTTCCCCCAGTGGAAATAAATGGGAGGAAACCAGTACACTACAGCTTTTGCTGAAGGGTGCTCAAACCTGCAAACAGAATGCTTCTGTGTTCTGCCTTTTTCTTGGTTACTTAAAAGATAGTTACAAAAGTGGGAAGATGTCTGTGTGTAAACATGCATGGCAAACAATTCAGATTATTAACAAATAAAACAGTCAGAAAATCCAGTTAACTCTAAGGGAAACAGGTATTCCATCTGGATTCCTAAGTTAAGGAATATATCTCCACTAAAAGAGTTGACTGAGAAGGATTTAAACATCTGTAACCTTCAGAAGTGGAAGTTTCATGCTAGTGACAACCTTGAAAATCTTTACTTGTAACTACTACAAAGCCACTTCTGGGAAATTCACAGTATGCTTTTACAGTATGCTTATCTTTCTTATTGCTCTTTAAAACTGCAAGCCAGGCTGGGAGAGCACGCTTAGACCACAGAGAATCACAGCCTGAGAATCAAACAGACACCTGATGAAACTCTTGAGTTTTCTAGGGTTTTTATATATATATATATATATATATAAGCTTATATATATATATATATATATATATAAGCTTCTTCCATTTTATTTTTGTAAAGATGATCAAAACCAGACATTTAATTCTAGACAATGTTTGTCACTGATGGACTGGCTTTCTCAGGAAAGAGGGTATTGCTCAAGAGAGTGACTTTGATTGAATCTAGAACAGTTATTCACAGCCTGTCATTTGACTGGGGACATTCTGGAGACTGAAAAGCATCATCCTATGCTCAATATAGTAATACCATGTCTGAAACACAGTGCATAAACTAACATATACCAGGTGATAACCATTGTCCTCAAAGAGGAGAGTACACATCTGTGTGCGAAAGAGTATTTTTATATATTCAATCCATAAATGCCTTCACTCAAAACCTTGTAATTAAAATAATGCTCAGACACTCTGGATATTTACAGTAAAGACATAGAAAATAATCCTTTATGCACTTATGATTGCCTACACCATCCGTTCTTTGTTATGGGGAGCACATCTGGGAGTTCGTTATGTTACAAATGGAGAATGCTACAGAAAGAAAAACAATGACATTGAATTCTTCTCCACTGTAAGCATCTTGTTCCTGACAATACAGCATGAACAATTCCTAGATTTGCTGGGCAGGAAGAGGTATGTTGTGGTCATCCAAATTCCAGGATCTGGTACTTCCAAAACCAATCAAAAAACAAACCCCATGATTGATTGTTGCTCCAAAAAGCAACCTCTGGGATGGTGAAGAGGATTACGCTTGTTTCTCTGATCTTTCCCAAACAGATTGCACTCAATAAACTGCTTATATGTTTTTATAACCACTTCACACTGGAGGCTGTTGTTCACTGTCAGGAAAATTCCTTCAGATAAGAAGAATGAAGAACAACTGAAAACAGGCCCACAGAGACTTCCTGAAGAAAAATAAGCATCAAAATTGATTCTAAACTCCACGACAAGTGAACAAAAATTGGTCTATCATTGGACTAAAAGGAAAATGTCTCTGAAAGCATCTTCCTAAGCAACACAAACGCAAACCCACAACGTACACACTTTCTATGAACTGTGGATCCAACGGCTCACTTCTATCAAATCAAAGAGGGAGACAGTCTCAGGTAACAGTGACATCCACTTTGGCTAGCCCTTATTGGTCCTGTTTCCTCCTCACTCAAACGTATGCTGAACTTGGAAGAAAGAGTGTGATAAACGTAAGGGAGCTGAGGAGGAATTCCCTGTTATGTGGGAGAACTGCAGATGGGGATAATAGCTGCTAATGCAAGACATTATACACAATGTAGGAAGGTGAGGAACAGGGTGACATTGAGTGAGGAAAGTTTCTGAATATACTTGTATATTTGAAGCCATGTGTAGCTTTGAAACCTATTTAAGGAGCATACTAGTGCCACATGCTCCCCATGATGTGCACTTGTTCACATTTTAACAACAACCAGAGTTGCAGGCCTCACTCCTGTGAGCATGCCACTGTGTTTGAAAGGCACTGAACTCCCTGGTCTGCCTCTAACTGCATTGCATTGTTTTAGCTTTAACCACACTGCCTTGTTTTAGCTTTAGCCACGCTGCTTTGTGTATGGCTTTGAGGTGTAACTGCAAAAATACTGAACTTTAATACTAAGATCTAATTCAGAATATACAACGTACCTGACGGTGGATAACTGTAAATACCCCTGGACAACTGCTCCTGTTAAATAACTCCTGCCTGGCACGTATGATGAGCTGCACATTAAGACTGTTGGTTTACTCCAGCAAAAGGACAGTTGAAAAGGAGTATGACTGATGTGTACAAATAGACCCAGAAGCAAACACCTGAGAAGGGTAAGAACTACTGAAGCTCAAGGGCAATGCCGGCATAAGAACAAATGGTAAGAAATTGGCCACGAAGAAACTCAGGTTAGAAATTAAACATCCTGATGTTTCCAGATGAAATCCACAAGAGGATGACCTGGCTGTTTCCAAGAACAAGGGCTTGAATTCAAGTGACCCAGGATGCCTCGCGCTTCCAGTCATACATCCTAAAACCACAATGCACTTAAACACTCTTGCAACATAACTCTATGTTAAATCCTGTTATAAATCTGCTCATCAAAAAGTATGATCTAGGCTATGAATAGTAATAGAAAAATACCTATGAACTTGGATGTGCATGAATTTTCAAAGGTTCCCAAAAACCCCATCGATCCTCATTCAAGCTATCAAGACGATGAAAGTTCCTTTCCAGCAACAGGTAGGGCTAAGGTAAACCTCCGTAAACCTCATTACAGCAACAAACTTTGGAAGGTCCTTTGACTTCTTATCAATATTGTTATTCCTTCCCTTCAAAAACAAGGGGAAAAAAGCACAGACATGGCATCCCTCACTATCACAGAACATAAATATAGAGCTTCTTATCTTTGATGCCTTCTGGAATTTGTTTTAACTCTCCCTGCCACAGAAGCTCAAGAAAACAATTCAGAAGAATAAGCAATGCACATACAGGATACAGCAATCAGTCAACAGCCTGGGCCAGTCACTGGCCTCTTTTGCTGACTTAGGTAAATTTTCTACAAGCATCTATTGACAACACACACAAATTTAGCAAGTACATTTGGAATATTCAGTGATTTGCTTCATGGGGTGCTTTTTTCCTAGCTGTGAAACCAGCAACCTCGGCATTAGGGGCATTCACACTGGGTAGGTGAACCACTTCACCCTTGGAATACACCGATTTGTACTTCTTAGGGTACCATAAAAAAGCTGCTCTATTGCCAGTTGATCCTCTTTCAGATCCAAGTTTTAGTGTCAGCTTTTACTAATTCTAATGACTGGATTTTTAGCATTAAATAAAATGGTATTTTATTTTGAGTACCTTCTGCAATACTCAGCTTCAACAGAAATGCCATTACAATTGATCCAACCTTTTTGCATTGTTTTGCGTTATGTCACCTAAACCCCCCCCAGATTTCCTTTCTTTCCCTTCTCCCCTTTTACTGATAGTTTAAAAACCCCACACAAAACACATACAATGCCCAAATAAGGCTGCCCTTGCTAAATCACTTTCTCTTCGCCTCAAAACTCCATTATTTAGCACATATACAGCTCTTAAGCCATGAGCATCCAAGCAGTCCTATGTAGAAGCCCTGACAACAACATAACAAACATCCTCTTTCTGGACAAAAGCATGCTTAAATATCAACAACAAAGAAAGAGGAGATGCTGATCACTGCCCAGATAGAGCTCTAAGTTTCTGGACAGTAATACCAAAGTTTACCCTTGCTGTTGCTTTGCTTTGTTAAAAACATTAAATTATTTGCAGGGACAAAGATGTTGTTCATCAGGTAGGCAGCAGTTTTCCAGCAAATAAAATCCTTTTCAGCTTGAACTACTTCTCACACTGTCATTCACTTTAGAAGCAGGAATCAATTATTTACAAGGTTCTAGTCTGAAGTTATTAAAACCAGCTCTGTGCTTTCAAAATTCCTCTTTCCTGTCTTTCTTTCTGGAACGGAAAATACCTATTGCAACCAAGATTTAATTGCAACACATGGAGCGCACTCACTAGCATGGACTTTTTCTTGCCCCTCCATCCTATTTTCTAATTGAAATGCTGTGGGTAGCAGAGTAAAGATTATACTATTAAATACATATGTAACTGCATGTTGACATACATACATATATTCCCCACTATGTCCATATTTATTGACTGGAAATTTCTAAGTAATTAAAAGGAAAAATACGGGAGGCTTTTGCAGGTGGAAAGTGAATGTACTTACGGAAGCTCTAAGGAAATTATCCTTGTGCTAATACAGTGCTATCACTGTTGAAGAAAATAGAGCAGATGTGATGACTCTATAAATATGCACACTATTCTCCCAGAATTCAGGACGCTGTACAGCACTGCATTCTTATTCTGCCTCATTTAATACTCACAGACAGACTGTAAGAAGGTTCCAGTATCACTGGCACTGACATCTTCCCTTGAAGATTCAATTTGGTTAAGTAAAAAACCTTTTCTCCCACAACCCTCTCTTTCTTCATGCGCCGTACGCTGTAGAGTCTGAAGCGAACCGCGTAATTCCCAATCATCTCCGACTCCACGTGATTGAATTTGAATGTCTCTGTGAAGACAGGGCACGGTCCCCGCTGGATGCTGGTTTTTGCTCTCTGCTTCTTTATAGGGAGAAGAACTAGGTGTACTTGCCACGAGCTTCCACCTGTCCTGCTGTAAGTGGGAATGTCTGTGACAGCTGTCACTGTCACCAAAAGCTTCTGTTCCTGTGAGTCATAGTCAAAAGTCACATCCAGCGTGCCGTATTTAGCTACTGGCTCAGGATCAAAAGGTTTAGGAAGCTGTGAAGACGATCCTCGAGCTGACATATCCTGAAGAAGAGGAAGAAAAAATATAGCTATTTATTTATTTATTGTATTCTATTATTAAATCTAGCATGGAAATAGATGGCTTTCCCTAAGCAATATGAAGGGACTATGATCATCTTATTCCTTTCATAGACAATGTACTTAAACACCAAGAGGAGATGGCTGACTAGCAGCCAAGAAAAATTCAAAAGCCTTTACCTGGCCAATACTACCAAAAGACAGGAGCCAATCAGACAGAGCTCAGATTAAATTGGGATTCACTTCTGATCTCTTCTCTCTGCCCAACATGTTAAAATGCATATACATTTGCTACAAGATAAAACTACCTCATTTCAGTGCCAGGAGGCACATACTTTGAAGTGAACATTACTATTAGAGTGGTTTAAGAGCTGACTAGTGATTTGAGAGCATGGTGTGAGACCCAGCAAAGAAGACAGGAATGCCAACACCTACTTGCACATGTAGCTCTTGTTGCACTCCACAAGCATTCTGTGAATGTGCCAAAAATGATCATGGTTTTCTTAATGTAATTTTACTGGAACTGTGTAAGATGCATCTGTCCTGAACACACCTCCTGACCTTTCTGTAAACAGCATCAGTCCTAAACCTGCATTTCAAACTTACAATTCAGGATGTTTATTGTCACTTCAAACTTTGAACAAAATATAGATGCCCTACATCGTTACAACAGGTAGTTTGATAGTGATACTGAAGCACAAAATACCTACAAGTGTAGGTCAACCTACTGTTCATAAGCTATTCCAAGTACGTAAACCAAATGTATTTCCTGTGCATTACCATATTATCAAAGATACACTGGTTCATGTATATGAATAGATATCCTAATAAAACCTTCTGGATTAAAAAATGCCATGTTCTTGTTTTAAACCAACTGTTACACTGCCATTGGGATTTGTTCCTCTGAAAGCTTTATTCTTCAAGTTGTTGAGTGGCTGTAAAATAAAGCTGGCAGTATTCTCAGCTCTTATTATGTCTACATTAATGACTGGTGTGACACAAAACGGGAAGAACTAGGATTAGATTTGCTGCAATCTGTTAGGGTTTGAGGACCATATGTACAAACACTTCTTCACCAGTAATGAAGATCATACAGATTCTGGTCCTAGCTCATCATCAGGTACATACAGAGCGCTAGCTACTGGAGGAAGTTGCAGCTGCACCTTCCAGATGTTGCATCAACACCCCAGGTATGCAACATCAACTTCCCAAGAGGTCTGCTAAAATAGAAACAACTGCTGACACATCAGGACTGAGCCCTAATATGCACTCCAAATCTTCAGGCAGAGGCAAAAGACAAATGCGTCCCAAAAAGAGCCTCTTCTGCACATGACATCACTAATGTAGCCTTACCATTGGTATCAGTGCAGAAATTGGCTGTTAAAAGACTTTTCAAGGAAACACATGTCAGAAAATATGATTTCCTCATAGTAAAAATAAAGAGGCATCTTTACAGTTCATAGCACAGACAAGGAAAACTAAGTGGACCAAATCTCTATACTACCATTAACAATTTAAAAGAAGTCTTTGTAACGCTTCCTTCCCTCCTCCCCAAAGGATGCTTTACATTATGGGGTGTTCGGTTTGAAAGGCATTAACAGACTATTTTTGTTGGGGTTTTTTTATTTGGTGATTTGGTAAATCACGTGGAAGAAGAATTTTGACTGCAGTCATTAGAGTGTGATGAAGTTTTGTGCCATACAGAAAACTATAAAGAACAACCTGAAATCCTGTTTAATGATTTCTGACAAACTAAACAAATGAGGTGCAATATCAGTGTTCATGCAACTCTGCAGTCATCTTTAGATAACAAAAGAGCTCTGACAAGGTTGCATTGCATGACGCTTAAATAAAACTTAAGCTGGTTTTATTTACCTCTGGACTAAGGACAGCTGTGCTATCACTCGGTACATCCTCTTCGTATCCTTTGTTATGAAAGCTTTCTATTTCGTGTCCCGTGCTTCCCTCGCTTGGGCACTTATATGAACATCTTGGACTGTTGCTACAGTGGGAGAATTCACATTTACTATCTCCGACTTCCGAAGGTGTACACGAAAGATGATGAGAACCACTATCATCCTGGTATGGAGGCGGCTGCAGCTCATCCAGTGGAGGGGTTCTTCTCATCCTCTGAATGCAGTTTGCTGAGAAGAAGTGAAAATTCTTTAGTGACTTTCTGATTATTTACTGGTGACACACGTTTGTGGAAAATGGTCAGTGCAAATAGCTGGACAGAGTGGTTAAAAAACTATAAATATCCTTCTTTTACTTCACATTTCAAATGAGATGAAAAATACCACTGCAACATCTGTTAAAAGACGGAAATGAATGACCTTGCAGATGAAAGAGAAGCAGATAAAAGCCAAGTATTGAGTACACAGATACAATGGATTTCGTAAAGCAGATATAAATAAATACAGCACAAGTATGACATGACAAAAAATCTAGGCCTGAATTTCAGGGATGCTTACCTTGCAAAAACCTGTGGATATCTTAAGTCAGATTCCGTGCAGGTGGGATGTAGACCAATTAACAACACAAAACGCACTCCCTAAAGCCATGATATCAAACTTCTGGTTACCTCCCATGCAGTTGCTCACCCAGGGAGATATTAAATTAAACTCTGAAGACAGATAAGGTCCTAATAAAGGCAGGCACAAGCATTTTCACACAAGTGAAAATGAAAATTCACACAAGCATTTTCACACCAGTGAGCCCTGCTCACTGGTGAATTTAACAAGTGAAGCAGTGTCTCGGATTCTTTATTACTTACTAAGGACAGCTAAAGGGTATGTATCTGGTGTCTAGAAGTTAGACACTAGATCCAGTCACTAAAGACAGTGGAAAAAGGATCATGAGCAACCTTGTGCTTGGGATGAACACTTGATGCTGCCCATCTTTGCTTCTCGCACTAAACAGATAGAAACGTGGTTGCACATGTCCTCAGAAAATAAACCTGATGCATGGCTATGGATATAGAGAGTTAATTCAAAATAATTACATTTCCATTTTTGATCTCATATTGTGCTATGCAGCATTACACAGCTGCTAGAATTGGGAGAAGACAGCAAGGCATGCAGTAGTCGAAAGGAATACCAAGAACAGGTAAAAACCTGTATCGCATTTTGTGCACACCTTCTGTAGAGATTTTAATGAGGATTTCAACGCCCCTCACACACAGAATTACCTTACACACAAACATTTTAAAGCAACAATGTTTCCTGGTGTCAGACACAGCGCTTTCACCCACAGAAAAATCTGCCAAACAAGGAAGTTAACGAAAGTATCAACATTAGAACAATATAAGCTCTGATTTCAGATTCATCTAAGGATGAAAAAGATCTTCCTTCCCACGTGAAAAAGGCAGTACATTTCAGCTTCATCATCAAATTTTTGTATATAGGATTACCCTGTCTATGCCTTAAATTCTCATCAAGGAAATAAACCTTTTAACTGTTTCAGAGGCAATTGCCAACCTGTCACATAAACAGAGTATGCTCAAGAGCTGCCCTTTATGGAACAAGGCTGGAAAGGCAGTAGTGTGGCTCTCTTGAGAAACAGTCTGAGGCTCCCTTTTGTTCTCCTTTCCGTTGGAAGTCTGGGCTGTATCCAACTGTGGATATACTGGAACATTCCACATCAACTGGGATGATGGAAGCCCAAACCACTGTTGTTTCAGTGCATACTGTCCATGGGAAGGAAACCCAGGCACACTGGCTAGAAGAAAGCCAATGTGCACTGCAGATCCCCAGGGCTGGGCAACTGAAGGACAGTTTATTATGAAGCATATCTACTGCATGAATAAATATATAACTAGGGAATGCCAGGCTTTTTTCTACTTCACTGAGCTCCTAATGGAACCCCTCTTAGCTTTAGTTAAGGAAAATCAGCAATCAAAACACTCTTACAGGTGACACTGCTGTCAAGAATCCTCTCTTCTATGATAAACCCATCACAGCCAGCCTACCATGTAGAGTGAGTCCAAATTACTGTTACAGCACCCCCTTATAAAAGGTCTTCTGGTGTTAGTTAGCCCAGTGTCACTAACTCTTGAAACTCCAAGTCCAAGGGCTGGAAAGGAAAACAGAGCAGGCAGGGGATCCTATACTTGAAATGTAGTCATCAGTCTGGCAGACACACATAAAACCTCACACACCAAATAGAGTGAAGTGGGACAGTCAGGACCTTGGAATCGCCAGGCAGCAATAGTGAGAAAGCTTTATTTACAAAACAGAGGGATACGGGAAAGCACTTTGGTTTGGGGTTTTTGCTGAGGTTTTGTGGTTAGTTTTCTGTATTAGATAACTTGTGCTTATGAAATTAGGTAGACTAAGTTTTAGAATCTAAACTGCTACTTTAATCATAACAACCTCCTTTGACTCTCTATACCATGAAAACAGGACTTCCTTTCCGTAATGTCTATAATGAAATACTCTAGCAAATTTAGAGCAACAACATTTCCGCTTGCTGTTGCTAAAAGGCAACAAACAGCATTAAATGCGACAGGAACCACCATGTAGCTATGTAGCTTCTTTCTTTTCACTTGCAGTCAAGCCTGCAAAGACTTTTAAACTCCCAGCTTTTTCCACAATCTAAGGCAATGAAAGCGTGTCTGGGTAACCATCAACACCTTTATTGTCTTACAGGAGTAAATAAATGATGGTGTGACTCACTTTGATGAACTCCATTATATGTCCCTATGGGAAAACTGCACAGGCTGTGCGGCAGAAAAGGTACTTTTAATGTAGGTGAGAGAAAAGTGAGAAAAAGAAAATTCTTATTCACCAGCTGTGATTCCAAACTCTCAGAACAAGCTGAAACACTGGGGCATGGCTTGACTATTTAGTTTGGAAAGTTTAGTTTACCAAACAAAGCACGTGAACTCTTAAACCAGACAGCCTGGTTTATCAATCTAAGGACGTCCCTGTCTAAACAGGTAGAAAATGGGTTTGAACATTATTTACATAAGAAGATATCGAAGTTGAATGCATAAAAATACACAACTACTGCTAATGCATGCTGGTCTAACTGACTGTACTGGAGAAAAACGTTTGGAGCTGAAAGGAAAGCATCTTCTGAAGTGTTGGCACGTCCACGTGTAGGACCACTGCCTCTAACATACCTTGCACCACTCATTTAAAGTGTAAACTTAAACACAGCTACACTTGCACATACCTGCACACTGACAAAGCCAAAGAACACACTCCAAAGACCACTGAATGCACTAGTAATAGCTGCTAAAGAGTTACTCTTAACTAGCAAATGGTGACAGTGAAAATCTAAAATGAATTGTTGCATTGTTTCTGTGCGGGTTTCCCAAGAAACTTTGCACTCCCAAACCAGATAGAAAATACATTTTGACCATTCCCCCAATTAAGTTAATCATATTAAATTACCATCCCAGTTTGGACTAGACAAAACCAAGCCAAAATATAACCCAAACCTGGAAGAAACAACCACAGAGAAGCCAAACTGGGTTTAGTCTGAGGTTCCTCCCAGCCAGGAAATGCCAGAACAGAGGAAAGACAAATTAGAAAGATCTCACATTCAGTTTTCTACCCAAAGTATGTGAAATACCTTCATATTCTCATAATGTATTGTTATTAAATTGTTTAGTAACAAGTATTTAATAAACTCTAAATTGAGAACCCACTGTATTGCTGTCAATAGGCAGATCTGAATACTCAATCTTTTAAGGGTTAACTGCTTTAGTTAAAATTTTCACCCTTCTTTAGTAGACTGGGAAAACACTCATATAGTGGTAATAGTAAAGTCCTTGTCGAAGAAACCAGAACTATAAGTGAAATAGCAGACAAACAAGCAGATTAGCACCTTGCTGCTATGCTGGGAAATCACAGCATGTAAACTGTCATTAGCACATTTAAGTCAGAAGTACATAAATACCTTCTCTTCACTACTGTTTGTTAAACAATGAAGGTTAATCTGTTTTCCAAGTCCCTGCACTGATTGAAAGCCCAGGGGAGATGACACACATCGTGCCATCAACCTCAGGGGACTGCCAGTGAGATCTGACATAGCAACCTAGGCCAAAACATGCATTCCTGGAACATATAATTGGAAGAATGAAGAAAACACACAAACTTTTCCAGTCATTTTTCTGAATGGAATCACAGTTTAAAGACAAAGACAGGTTGAAAACATTGGGGCTGTTCAGCCTGGAGAAGAGAAGCTGCGTGGAGACCTCAGAGCAGCTTCCAGTGTCTGAAGGGGGCT
>JANHGB010011613.1:13063-33850 GCA_026283785.1 Coracopsis vasa | reverse complement strand
TACTCGGTATAGGATGGTAAAGGATGGCCTTTTCTTTTTTCTCTTCTGGAGCATCAAGGGGGAAGGGAGAAATCCCCGTGGCAGAGCTCTCCGAGTCACTTCTGTGTCCTGCCGGCCGCTTGTGAGGTGATGAATTGGTATGAAATGCAAGAGGAGTTAACCTCCTACCCCTCCAAATTTTGAATGTATGAGTCTCTGAGGCTTATTTTTTAGGTATTATAATTTAATGGGAGGCCAGAAGCAAATCTTTAGTCTCTTTTCGTCTCGTCCCTCCAGCTCCCTTTTCCCCCAAGTTAAGGGAAAACATGGCGCTGTAAAGAGATCACAAATAACCAGTGGTTTGGGATATGTATAAATGTATGTGAGACTTGGAGCAGGAGCTTCGACAATTCTGGAAGGGGAGAGGGAAGCGATCCTGTCTCGGCGGGTAGAGGGCGGTAGAAAGTCCAGAGAGCTGGTGAGGCAGCATCTGTCCGAAAAAACTTGCATTTGAAATGATGCAGTTTTGAGAGAGCTAAAACCGGTCGGTTTTAGTGGGCAGCTGACCTCGGTCCGGGCGATCATTATTAGTTTAAAACTCCATTTGCTTCCCTAACAAATAAGTTGCAGACCACAGCAGGGCAGTGTGTCTGCCCTAACAAAATGTACCATAACAAATGCCATCATCCCCTGCAGTTGTTGCTTGAGTGGGGCAAGCTCTTAAAAGCTCTGTAGTTAAACAATTTTAAATGACCTGAAACTACTCTGAAGACCTTGGTTGAGACCATACTGCTGAATATGTACATTGCTGTAGTCTTTCTCATATTAGTATTTTGAATATGTATTGGAAAAGTTTTCTTAACTAGAAGAGTACAAGCAGAAAGGGAAAAGGTGCTTCAAAAATCTGTCTGGGTTTATGCGAGTTTCTCTTTTTGCATGTTTTCAAGTAAAAGGTTGGCTTAGAGTCTCCCCCTTGCTTAAAGGAACTAAAAGCATGCAGTCATTAAATGCCTTAATATTCCAACTCCCTTACTGTATCACAGTACAGACGGCTCTGGCCGTTTAGGAGTATTTCATTCCTTTGAAGTGATGCAATCTGTACGTTGCTGTAGTTCAACTCGTAACACGTCCCATCTACTGTTGAAAATAGTATGAAGCATTTGTTGGCAAGATTGCATTTCAATTAGTGTTGTAGTTTAGGAACTAGTTCCAGCTATCCCTATAGGAATAGTCAGGGAGATAACTTATCTATTTAACTCTAATTCTTGTAAATGAAAAGCAACTGAGCTGAACTGTCAGCCTAATAAATAGTCCTTGAATACCTGTTACTTGAATTATCAGGAAACTGCCTCACTCTAAGCAACAGAAGTGATGTGTTGTTGTTCATGGTGTGTGTTGTGAGCAGGAGGTGGCAGCAAGGGTTAAAAAGGACTTAATGTACTACCTCTGGTCACTAGAATAAGGCTGATTAGCTCTATATTTTTCTTAATCGTGGTGACCTAAACAGTTATGCCATTTACAAGCACACGTGCAATAGGCTATGTTGGTGATGTCTGATGTGTGAGTAGGACTAAGCCGTGCCTTTATCCATTAATGGAATAACTGCTCCTTTTCCTTTTTTTTTTTTTTTAATTCTGTCTGTTGGGAGCGCAAACCCTTTCCTATCACAGTTCAGGGAGGAGGGAATGGAAGTGATTTACAGCACTGTGTGAATAGAAAATGATGTTTTTACTCGCCTTCCTGTCTCTATCCTTTTCTTTCACTGCAATTTTTTACACTGAAATGACCCCTACTGGCTACAGTTATAAGCATATATTTTTATCATTTTTGAAGCTTCAGCAGTGTCTATTTCAGAGTATCAACACATCCTAAGCTGCAGAAAACTTTCAGAGCTGGAGTTGCAGCAGGTAAAAATACTTGTCTGCTTAATTAGTTTTACTATTTAACACATGGCTAAGTGAGCTCTGTAACATCTGATGGAGAAGTCTCTGTGGCATCTGTTGCTGGTAGCATCTCTCTCTGGAACTAGAAAAGGAGTCATCTTTGTTAAACCAGTGTTTATTAGTGAAATCTGTTGTTGATTCTGGGTTCTTTCCTTTATTCTTCTAAAATCGTAAGGAAGTCCTTGTTCATATTGCCTTCTTAACTGTTCACAACTTTGTCATTCTAAGGCTCCATTTGTGCCATTATCCCAAAGTATGTAAATACCCTTCCTGAACCTAGTTGTGCTTTTGGCATTGAACAGTTCTGAGGTTGGCTTTTCCTGGCACAGGTGGATGCCTTTCCTGAAGGGCAATCTTGAGAAACTTTGCACACCTCCAGCCTCTCTTGGCTTTACAGGCATGATGCCAGATTGACTTGGTGAGGTGTTGAGAGCCTACAGCTCCTTCCAAACACCTAGTGTTGAGAAATTTTGAGCTCAAAGCAGGAACTGCCCTTGGTTGCTACCTTTGAAGATAGACCTAGAGCCACCCCCGATTAGACTGGAGATCTCCAGAAGCACCTTAGCCTCAC
This sequence comes from Coracopsis vasa, assembly GCA_026283785.1. Lineage (NCBI taxonomy): Eukaryota > Metazoa > Chordata > Aves > Psittaciformes > Psittacidae > Coracopsis > Coracopsis vasa. The sequence goes on along the minus strand of JANHGB010011613.1, from coordinate 31,357 downwards.
CTTCTTTGCCAGCAGTTCAGCTGGGCAGGGCTTCTGCTTTCTTGGGGATCCAAAAGCCTTGGAAAAGCTCTGCCAAAGAAGTGCAGTTACTCTCTGAAGGCATTTCTTTTGATGGCTCTTGTCTGTTTCAAGACTTCCCCAATTTCTGGTGCTATTAGATGAAGAGGCCTTGATTGTTTTGCTAAACTCTTTTAAGGCATAACAGTGGCATATAAAATAACACTGAAAATGAGCTGAAATTATTTTTAGCTGTGTAACAAATGTAAGTTTGCAATATGTTTGAAATGCATAGTTAACAGAACTGCTAGTCTCACAGTGTTCTTGGGTTCCTTTTCGAATACACTTCCATATGAACAGAATGGCCTTTAGGTAGTCATTCAAAGAAGGTATTTCTGCTCTAGTAGCTTACCATGTACATGTAGTACTTTGGTTTAGTTTTGGTAGGATTTTTTGGTTGGTTAGTTTGTGGGTTTTTTTTTGGTTTGTTTTTTTTTTGGGGGGGGATGGAGAGCAGGAGGGAGGAATACAGTAATTGCTGTATGCTTTTTGAGTACTGTAGGTAATTAAGGCTTGCCTTGAATACCTGGGGCTTGTCTGCCTAATGTGTAGCTTCTAAACAGGGGCTCCCTTGGGACTAGCAGGAAGATACTGTAGCAGATTTTAGGCCAGCAGCAGGAAGTGTGCAGGTTAATCCTCTAGGATGATGGTAGAAGCTTGCCCTAATATGCAAGTAGTCCTGGTCTCTGGAAGCTTGGAGCGTTACTGCCTGACTCCTTGCTGGGGCAAGTGAGAGAGCTTGAGTGTTGTTTCTTCCCCACTTTAAAAATACTCTGGACCAATATTCCTCCCCTAGAAACATATAATAGTGTATGATATATGTAAGGGCACTGTGTATTCTATGTAAACAAAGCACTGTGAAACTGTAGCTGTGGGAAGAAATTAAACTTTGAAAACCTAATTTCTTAAAAAAAAAACCCAAATCCAAAACATTTGCAGGAGGGAAGCTAACTTGCTTTTTTTGTTGTTGTTTGTTTGTTCAGGCATTGGTTTACATGTATACTAGTGGAGTTCTCCCTTTGGTTTTCTGAAGAATAGCTTGCTTACAGACTTGCTAGTATTTTTACCACAAGTAGTGCTGCTGCTTGTGACTTCTGTAGCCAGTACCCTTAGGAGAACCTTGTCTTCAGTTCTTCTCAGTCCAGTACTCTGTATCTAATGGGTCAGTGAGCTCAAAGCCTAGAACTTAATGCTTTGTGTCCAGACAGACTTCTGTACAACATGCTTGGCTTCTTGCCTGTGATGCAGTCCAGAACCCTGAAGATTAGGTAGCATTTTGCTTTGAATATGAGTTACTTAAGTTCAAGTAGTTTAGAAGTTGCATGTGGGTAACCTGGTGGTTTATATCTGTTTGACTGGAATGGTGTTGTCCAAGTTTATCAACTTATGATTTGTTTGGGTTTTTTTTTTATTAGTCTATTGTATAAGGAATGGTTAGAAAAATGCCCAAATAGTCCTGATGTCCATGTGTGTACAGAGAACTTCCTCCACAAACATCAAGATAAAACTGGTGGTCTAGTTGAGTACTTAATCAGTATTAAGTGATGCACCACTTATTAAGTGGGAGTGAAGGAAAAAACTCATGGTGTCAAAAAAAGTAAAGTTTCAAAAATTACTGAACTTGTGAAACTGGAAAGAGAAGTAATTCTTTGGCAAATATTCAGCTTTTGATATAGTCTTTATTTAACAGTTCCTTTACCTCTGCCCCCCAGAAAACGCTTACTAGACACATGCTGACTTCTTATGTGCAGGCTGAATAATCTGTAAGTTATTTCTACTGTGTCTTATGTCAATGCCGAAATCTCAGCAGCAGTAAGAACATGCAGCTTTTGAGTGTGGCATGGAATTTGAATTGAATCAGGTGCTTATTTGACTTGGAAATGGTTTCCTCTCTGTTTCTGGGCATCATGTTTCAATTTTAGAAATTGCTGGGTTCCAATATTTCAAGAGAAATGAAATGGAAAGGTCCAACGGAGAAGAGGAGGGATATTGGAAGGGTTTTGCTGTTGTGGGTCAGCACAGTTAGTTTAAAACCAGAAATCTCACTGTGGGTAGGCTTAATGACTAAATCTTTTAATTTCTGTTTAAGAGGAATATTCTTATTTTTATTTTTTGAAACCATTTCATCTCACATGTTTGCAGTTGTGATTTTTTTTTTTTTCCTGTAGAAAACAGTTATTTCATCAGGTTCCCCAAAATCATGCTACTTACAAAAAAATTAACTGCCTTCAAACTTGTCATACGGTAATTTCTGCACCCCTAGGCATGTTTGCTGGTTTAAGTACCCTCTAGCTGATACAAGAATACTTGCATAGCACTTAGTCAACCAAAATGTCATTTGCCTGACTGGTGTATTATTCAATAATTAATCCATTGATATGGTTCAAAAATGCCTTCTTCTTCCTCTCTTTCTTTTGCACCCCTTCCCCAAGGATTGTTGATCTCAGTGAGTAAAGTTTACAGCATCTTGCAGACGGGACCAAATGTTTCTCTGTTTGGATGGATTAAATACTTTGTAGAAGTGACCTATTAAATGTCTCTTGTGACTTGTAAACGACTTTCATTTGAGAATGCATTTAATCCACAGTGAATTCAGGGTTTTGACGAAGACTTCAGGTGACACCAGTTGTGTAGTCTGACCATGCTATGTTTTAATTCTGCCTTTCGGTATGTAAGTATGCAATTTGGAAAATGACAGATACTAACATATAAAGCTTATGCATATGGAGAAAATTATGAATATAAAATAAGATGGGAAGATAGCCTTTACACAAAGTTATCTTCCCTTATACAAAATTATCTGGGTTAAATTCCACATAAGCATATGGATTAAAAGATGGTCCCTGAGGGAGCTTTAGTCTAAACAGACTGGTTTGGCCATGTCTGGGGGAAATAGTCCCTTAGTAATATACTGAGATGGATGGAAGCAGTTCACACCTTTACCAGAGGCAATATTGAGACCCCAGCAGCTTTCACTGGGTATACTGGGTACTTCAGAATCTGCTAATCATGTTAACACCTTGTGGGTCATGAGTGTGCAGATCTTTCAATAGGAAAGCAAACAGGAGAATATAGGGTTGTGGATAAGAGGAAAAGCACTGGCTCACAGGCATGCACCCATTCCCATATTCATACTCATTTCCAAAATTTTAAGCCTTAAATAGCCAGCCACCTTGATACTGATAGGCTTCAGATATTGGGGTTTTTTTTTTAAGTAGTGAAAAATCTACCAAGTGTAATGTTTCTCAGTCTGAGAGAGACCATTCTGTTGTATGACTTACCCATGCTTTGCTACAGCTGATGTGCTGTGTTCAGGATTTTGTTCAGGAAGGCTGCATGTGTGCATGTCAGGTGTTTCTTCTACTCACTGATGGGCTGTTGATAAAAAAGTGAGGTCGTACTGATAATGGTGTTACATGTGCTAATGTAAAATATGCTGCTTTGATAATAGAAAAAGTCAACTTGACGTCTGTCTTTAAGTTAGGTCTAAGAAAAAGGAAAAAGAGAATCTGGGTTACGTAGAGGTTTTCCTGTAGTCTCTGTGACTAAGAAATTGGGTGTAATTCCTCTGAAACATCCTGTAATTATGGTGCTCAGTGATGTTGCATTAATGACTGAGGGGATAAAGTGGCGAAAGGTTTAGGGTATCAGGTTTCTTCTAATAGTGTGGATTGTGCTTACTATAGGTTGCTTTGTTCATAGCCCTATTCCAGAACTTGTTTTAGCCAAAATTTTTCCTACTTCTGTGAGCTTTGCCTTTGCTGAGCAGCTTCTGCAGTCTCTTGATCAGCTACTCGTTTGCATTGAAGCTGGTATGTGCTGCTGTGTGTGCAGGCTTGTGAAGTGTGTGTGTATGCAGAGAGCAACTTGGTGGAAAAAACCCCGAAAGTGGCATTTTAGCCCCCTTTGGAAAGTGGGTACAAAGGTTTTGCCCTTCTCCGAGGCTTTAATAATTCTTCTTTTAAAGAGTTTTCTGGAGCTAGAGGAAAAATCTGCTAGGACAGCTGAAATGGTGCTGTCCATGCTCATTCTAATCAGGGGAGTACTGGCAGAGGCTCTGTCTGAGCAATTAAACCCCGGGAAGCTCTAGTATTTTCAGTCAACTATTTACAAACAAGATGAGGTTCTGGTCATAAGATTAAAATTACTTACTTGCAAGTCTTTTTCAGCTGCTTAAATGTCTAGGAGTCAGACTTGAAAGCTAACTAATTATTTCAGACAGTCTTTGGGGCAGAAGGATGTTGGAAATATCATTTGGTCTTGTTGGGGGGAGCCCTAATAGTGAAAGTCATAGAATTAACTAGCTCGGAAAAGACTGTTAAGATCATCAAGTCCAACTGTTAACAGGGAAAGTCATAAACAAAAAAAGCCAAATGAAACACACACCACCAGCCCCCCCCCCCAAAAAAAAAAATAAACCAAAGCAACAAATAATAAACCCCAAATCAAACAAACAAAACAAAAAAAAAATAAAAAAGAAAAAGGGGGTGGGGGTACCTGGAGAACTGAAATACTGCAGAGAGCAGGAACAAGGGAAAACTTTAAAACTTTAATAGTTGTCCATGTTGCATGCTTCACTTAACACTTCCATTTATCTCCTTGCTTCTGTGGAGTTTCTGATAATTGAGGGGAAAGCTGGTTTGTTTAAATACTTTCTGCATTCCTTAATGTGAAATAACTGCCTCAAGACACACGCAGAGCTGCTGCAGTGAAAATTTTTCTTGCTGTATTAGGGATTTGATCACCTGAGTTTCAAGCTCTAGCTTGAATAAGGCAAAGCAGGCAGTCAAATTTGAGATGAGCATTACCATGTGTGGTGCTCCTCAGGTATCTAAATGTTGTGATATGGTTTTGCTTTCAAGCTTTGACTAGAAACTCCATCAGGAGACTGCAGAGCCCTTTTGTCCTGACATGCATTCCACATGAAGGTTCAGTCTTGGAAAGCAGACCCTTCCAAAAGGTGATAAAGCCACCTTACTGTAAAACTCTCAGCTGTGTGTCTTACCATAAAAGCTTCTGCCAGCTCTGCTCCCTGACTCAAGATTTCACTAAAGGAATAAGTTGCGAGAGGGGAGAGGATTGCAGCCAGTACATGAGCTCAAACTAGCTTCAAGGCTAGCCTTGCCTTCTGCTGCTTTTCAAGGTCTGGGGCTGGGTTTCAAGCATTCTTTAGTGGTGATTACTCATTTCTATTGTTCAGCTTCTCCAAAACATGCATTTCCTTTCTGTCGTTCTTTTTTCCTGTTCAAAGAGAAGCCAAAGCCTACTGGCAAGAAGTATTTCCTTTTTTTATTTTAGAAAGTCTGTAGAATCCTCTCAGTCTCATACCATCTTAATGAATAGCACTGATTTGAAAATGCTGTTGTGTATACCGTTGTGCAGGAGTGGCGGGGCTAAGACCTGGATCTGGCTTAGTGGAGAAGCTTCTGAAAGGTTCCCCCATTCCCAGAGGGCAGTACCAGTCCCAGTAAGGATCACTTCTGTGTCACCATGAAATCCATTCTTCATCCTCCTTCAAATGAAGGATTTAAAAGGATGCAAGAGTGTAAGATGTGACTGACTGTTTCAGATTAGCAATGCATTTGATGGTCTCTTTTCAGCATCCTGAGAATCTGTCTGTCATGCTTTGAAAAGGCAGAAACAGCTGAGTAACACGCTGCAGTTAAATTATGGGAGTTCACTCAATTCATTTCAGTTATGTTTTACTAACCTCACAAACTGTAATGTAAGATTAGTGTGGATGTAATACTTGTATATTAGTTATCAACAGTGATACTGTAGAGACCATTCCAATATGTCGCTTGCTGGTTTGAGGTGATGCATTACCTTTATAAACAGTGAAGGAGAAATGTATATGCTTTTCCAAACAATAGCTGATATATTCATTGAATGTCCAGAAAAGAGGAGGCACAAAAGAGGAGATTCTGCGGCAGGCAGAAGGAATTGAGAACTTGAAGGAAGGGAAAGCAAAAATATAAGTAATGGAGGAGGAGTCTTGAAAGAGCACTGTCCTTGTACTTTTAACTTGCACCTGTTTTGATGTGATCCTTTGCCTATAGGAGCAATAAATGCAGCTACTACGTACTTCAAATACAAGGCTTCGAGTTAGTTTCTCACAGTTGCATGCTTTTCTGGCACACAAGCAACTCTTCAGGTGAAGAAGATGTAAATGCTTCAGTGATGAGCATTGTGCCTCACATGCTGCTGTGAATCTGTATTGAGAATGCTGGTATGTAGGATTTAGCACAGAAGTAGTGATGGAATGCTGCTTACCAGTGACATTTCTCGGGCTGTTTCCCAGACTGGACCTGTTGTTTAAGGACCTCTTGTTCAACTTGTTAATGCCTTAATCCTCTTCCCCAGTTAAGATGCATGCTATGACAGGTCTTGAGAGTTCAGCAACCCAGATCAGCACTTGAATCATTACCAAGCTGAAGCATTTGCTTTGCAGAAAGCAAGTGATTATATGATTGATGGCAGAAAATGAAAAAAGTTGGGAATTAACATAATGTCTCTCCTCCCATGACTTCCTTATGTTATAAAAGCACACCTAGAAGAATTAAAGTGTTGTGTCCAAGACTTAACTCTAGCCTGAGTAAGTGCAGAACTATATTGTCAGAAAAAGGAACTTGCCTGAATGAGTTGGAAAGCGTAGGGAACTGCATGTAGATAGAAATGAAAGTGACTTTTGAGCTATAGTTATCAGCCTGCTTGGAGAGTTTGAACCAGTTCTAGGGGTGTGTGTTCAAAAAGTAGTTGAGTGGCTATATAGCAACAGTTTAATATCAATGCATGACTGCTAAGAAGAGCAGTCCTTCCCCCCTTCTTTGCCCCTACCTGATCATGCCAGCACAATGAGATGGTGGAAATTGCAGCTCAACAGTTTGGATAAAAATTAGTAGTTTACTTTGGCTGCTTTTCAGCTGGATTGCTTTTAGAAACCTAAGAATGTTGAACACCTACTTGGTTTTTGTATTTTTAAGTGTCCTAGAAGTCAGGTAGTGGATAGAATGCTCATACTGAAGTTTGAGAGGCTGTTAAAGTCTTGAATTTGGGGTTTTTCAACTCTGCTTGCAGAGAAGAAAAGCATTCACAAACTGTTATATCTCAATTTCTTCCTTCATATCACCTAGATCTGAGAGATATGCGTGAAAGAGCCCTCTCCTGAAAAGGAAGCCATAAAAAAAGCCAAACACAGCATGCAGGAAAATGTGCTGCAGCCTGGAATTTTTCATTAACTGTCCCAGGTCTCCAAATCACTGGTGTGTAAAAGTTTGGTTTTTAGAATAGTCTGCAAGACATGATGATTTGGGGAATAACAGAGGCTAGGTTATGTGCTTCACAGACTCTAGACTTTGTTCAAGACTTGTTTTTGTTAGCAGCTGAATTATTGCTGTTCTCTAAAGGAGCTGGTATGCTGTACTCGACCACCTTTTATCTGCATTCAAGTGAAGCATTAGATGGCTTTGCATCAAGTAACTAAAGCTTTGAATCAAAGTGAGACACTGGATTCATCCCTTTAGCTCATACAAGTGCTTTGATGTGATTGTACCTTTCATTCCAGGTGGTTTTGGTCTGCCTGTACTGATATGATTTCTGATGGTTTACTCTAAGTGGTAAACAAGTATTCATGTAACAGGACCTTCAGCTTCTGTTCATAAAAGGATAAAATCAAGTAGGAAAGGGAGCCTTAAGTCTGTATGAAAGATTATACTAGACTTTGCATTGATTAACTAAACAGAAGTAAGCTCCTGTTAACACATTTCTTCCTTCATTGATGGAAATCTTGTTTCTAAATGAAATTGTGTGAAAAGCAGTCTGGTAAATGATATCTAGGCTAGAACTGGATTTGCATTCTTCCTGTCTGGATGTGACTTTTTTGTATTCAGAGTAATGAAAAATACCTTGTTTCAAGATTCATCATGTTAGATGTGTAGTCTGCAAGTATTACTGAGGGATTTATCTTCTCTTCCATCCTCTTAATGGCTACTGAACTAACAGCTTTCAAAGCATGCAGCACTGAAGACTTTAGGTACGCTTAGTGTTGTGCCATGCACTTTCAGGGTACCTCCTTTATCTTGTTCCCTTCTGAGAAGTCATGAGGTGGCTGGTAAGATATCAAACACTCATCTGCCCTGGAAATCGGATAATACTGTGGTACTGCCAAAGTGCGTGATTCATCTGCATTGATGCCTCCTGCTGTGAGTAAGGGATGGCTCTGCTTTCCATGCGAGGTGGGTCCCACCTTATGTGAGGTGAGCAGCTTTTGTGTAGCAAGGTTCCTGCTTTTATCTGTCAGCCTTGAAAAGATCTGGTGCTGCAATAATGCTGGCCAAAACCACACAAATACACTGGACTGGTGTGCTGGAGCACAAGTGCGCTGTTGTCACTGTCTGTGTGACCCAACAGCCTGCACCATGCTGGTCTTGAGAGACTGGTGGATAGAGCAGCTACAGGGAGATCTTGGATCTCCAGGCAAGGGGTTCTTGCAGCCGCTGGGGTCAGCGAAGCTCCTGGCTGGCACACAGTGGTAGGGGAGGAGAGGCTGAGTGTCAAACAAGGAGCAATTCAAACTGTTTTCTTAACACTAGTCTGGATGAAGCTGTGGTCCCTGCGGTTACAGCATTTGAAACGCCAAGTCTTGGAGCATAGCTGTAGCCTCTTTTGTTCTTGTCATTACGTGGATTACTGCTGTGATTTGTAAAATACAAATTGTCCAGGCTGTATTCCGGCTTCTCAAAAACAGGATGTATTATTGTTCTCTGAATTCTCATGATTGTTTATTTTTTTCCTCCCTCTGCATGCATGGCCTCCTCATGATGAAAGCATCCCAAACATTACTGAAACGGCATCTTCTCTTGAAAGGAATTTTAATCGTTTCTCTTCAGGAACTTCTTCACTTCCTGTGACTTTTATTGATACAGTTGCTCTATGGGATGATAGTTTAACAGAAAAAAAAGAGAAATTACTTCCTGAGGTTAATGGCTGCTCTTCCTTTGCTATTTTTATGGAGTAGAAGAGGTTCCCTTTTTCATGTCTAAAACTGACGTGGTTGTTTATTCTGTGTTCTTTGTCAGCAGGGTACTTTGCTTACTTACAATAGAAAGCAAGCAGTTGGTTATACAGGGAGAAGCATACCTGTGAGAATCTCCTGTGATCCTTTCTGTGCCTTATGTACAGTACTTAACTGGTAAACAGTTTTTTCCAGGTGTTGATTATTTTTTCCCCCAAACAGGAAAAACTGGAGGGTAGCAGGTGTTCTGTGTGTTTCTGTGAGCTGAGTGTACTTACATGTGAACCTCAGTGTGTGTGTATGTGTATACTGTTGTTTACTATCAGTTTTCAGACTTCTATTGAGTGTCAGACTACTGAATGGCAAACAGCTTATATTTGGCTGTGGTTTTCCGTATGGAGAACAGCTTCTGATAACCCCAACAACAACCAAAAACCACACCCTTCATAGGCAGGATCTGTATTGGAAACTTGCTTGTTGATAGTATATGAAATTGGTGTGAACTACTAGAAACCACACTGTGAAAGCTGCTCTGGGGTAAAAGGATGTACAGATCAAAAATAGGTTATTTGTTCTTTTTGTCATTGCTACAAGTTAGCGGATGCTCTGTGAGACTATTTTGTAGTATTCGTTTTGGTAGGTAGACAAGGTTAGAAAATGATCTGGTGCTCTGTAGTAAAGAATATCTAGTGCCTAGTTTATCTTTTTCAGTCTTGCATAAAAAGCATGTATCTTGCTTAAACTTCTGCATTGGTGGGATGTTGCTGTATGTGTATTTGACCTAAGGAAGCTTGTAGGATTGCTGATCTTGGTGGAGCTCTGGATTGACTGGATTTGTTGCTTCCTGGAAGGGGGGGGGGAAGAAACCAAAACAAAAAAGAAAAAACAAACCCACAGACACCTTGTTGCATGTAGCCTCCTTCTGAAAGGAACATGTGCAGTTGTATGTCAGTTAACATACATTTGATGGGACTGATTAAGGAAAAGCAGAATTGTTTGAGCAGAGACTTGTTCCAGCCCAGTTATTCCCCTGCCCCTTGACAGCAAGGAGCTTGGTGTGCTTGAGCAGTTTTCCTAGAGTTTGGATAGTAATCCAGGAGTGCTGGAAAACTCACTTTTGGTCATATTACAGAATTGGAGGCCTGGCATCTTGTAGTATTTTTGTAATAAAAAGCTATCTTTATGGAGCAAGTTCTATGTGATGGGTTTTTTTAATCGGGTTTATGAATGCTCTTTCTGACTCAATTTTGACTTTTATAACAGCTGCAGATTCTGTTCAACATTCTCACTTCCATGATAAATATAACTTCAAGTATCTGCAAAAGTTATTTTGGTTAGAATAGTGCTCATTTGTACTATAGCTATGCATTTCCCTGAGACATCATAGCTTTTCATACAGATGGAAGCAAACAATGCCAGTAGCTGTAGCAAAATGGGCAATAGAACAGCTGCAAAACATGGTATTTGGCAAATCCCCCAGTTTGGATTAATCCTTTTTTTTTTTTCCAATCTGTTATCTTCTGTTTAGCACGATGTTGAACTTGAAGCAAATCACACCCAACTCCAAAGGAGCTGAATTTATATACTGCAGCCGAAATCCAATAGTGAGAGAGTTTGTTTGTTTATTTTAGATGAAAACTGGGATGATGATCAGCTGCTTGGATTTGAACCGTGCAATGAAAACCTTATAACAGGTTGTAACATAATCAACGGGAAATGTGAATGTGACACTATTCGGACCTGTAATAATCCGTTTGAATTTCCAAGCCGGGATACTTGCCTGTCTGCTTTAAAAAGGATTGAAGGTAAGCACTTGTCTTCAGTAATTCAATTAATAATTTTTCTGTGCATTTGGTGAAGAGCTAGGGTCTAGTTGAATATGTTTCAGGATGACTTGAGTAGTTTCAGATAGCTGTGGTCTTGTACTTTTCAAAAGATGGTTGGTCTTTTAGGGAAAGATGGGACTTCAGTAAGCTTGGCCTTCCAAATATGGTGGTTTAAGAATGGAAGAAACTAATACTTTGTGATCTGTGTGTTACGATGCTTACAGATTTTTAAGACTAAAACTGTTCTGTTTAGTTCATGCTGCCTTTGCATATCTTTAGCTGTAAAGCAGTGTGGAAAACTCCTTAGATGTAGTGATGTGACTAAACCATGAGTAACACAGTGGATTTCAATAGCAAAGGCATAAAAAAGGAGTAGTTATTGATTATACTTGTATCTTGCATAAATGCATGAATTGCTGTTTTCTTTCAGTTTACATAATGTAGCATTGCTTTAATGCTCATATTTTTCAATTTCTGTGTTGCTTTGGTTAGAGCTGCATTAGGCCATGTATGTTTATGCTTCTGCACACATACATAATGGTTTCTTTGGGCTTTTCATGGGGGTTTTTTGAGTTGTGGGGTTTTTTTTTTGTCATAGTTGTTACTTATGGCAGAACTGGAAATAAGTTAGCTCAAATACATCCAGTTGGAATTAAACTCCCATGGTGTATTTCTAGGATTGTTTTGAACAGCTGGTCCCTTGCTATGATGTCATAATTACTGTTTGTTTTCCAAAGTGTCCAGGAACATTAAAAAATTGATTAATAGTGTGAATCTGATTGATCGGCCTACTTTAAAGCAATGTTTAAAGTCATATTGTAAAAGTAAATGTACTTGTAAGGCTATTAACTATGTTTAAAGTTACTGTCTTTGAGTTACGGAAGTGTGATCTGATGTCATTTATTGTATTTCCTTTGTGATAAGAAAGTTGGTTTTGAGCTACGGACTGTAAATGAGATTACTTATTACTGTCAGCTATGGTGTTGATCTCTAAAGGCATGCAAGTGCTTTGTGTGGGGGTTTCATGGTTTTTTTAGTTCTAGGAAGAGGAAAGGCACAACCCTTAGTCTCTTGTTTGTCGCTCTGTAGCGGGCAGTAGCATGTAGGGGTTCTTAAGTAACCTTACTCACTGGTTCTTTTTTTACTTGTGAATGTGTGATTTAGTCTGTAGCAGTTCAGCAGGGTTCTCCTGGTATGACAATTCATCATGTTAAACTTGCTAAGTAGTTCTGTTGTAGGATGCCTCTTTCTTTTTTGCAGACTTGAAAGAAATGGATTTAGTGTGTGGAATGGCATAACCAAAGCAGGTTGATTCTTTGCGTAGCTTGCTTCAGCAGCCTTGTGTTTTGGCTAAATTCCCATTTAAAGAAGAATAGCATTTTAAGCTTAGCCACGAGGTAACAATAATGCTCTGGTATGACGGGCAGCTCAGTTGTCTTTCAAAGGGGAATGGGAGGGCAGTGGGGAAGGGTGTTCTTCCAAAGCCTCAGGGTACCAGTAGAAGAGTTGAGGACCTGTTGATTTTTAATCTGTTACAGATAGAAAGGGTAGTTGATGCAGGTGATGAAACAACAACAGTACCCTTAAATACCAGGAATATGGCAGTTAGAACAATTCAGCTTTTACTCATAAGACTCTGAATTTGCATTTGCATCCGCAGACTATTAAACCCTACCACTGAGGAATGTTTGAAGTTAAATCCATCCAAGCTTACTAATAGAAGGCAGAAGTCATAGCATAACTTTGATTTATCTGCATTTGACAACTGTAGTCAGTCAAATTTGCCTACTGTGTTTTTCACTGTAAATGCTTATTCTCTCTTTCTCTAACTAGGATTGGGAATTGAATGCTAAATGCTTATGGAAGTTGTTTCTTTAAATGCATTACTTCTTGTTTTGGTAATTAAAACCAAATTAATGCTTCATCCTGTACCTAATGGAAAAGAAGAGTAACTTTTTTTCCCTTGTGCTTGCCGTGTCTCTGTTTGGTAAGCAAGCCAAGTCTCTTAGGTTGAATGGGATAGCCACTTTGATGTGTCTGAGCCAGTATTTGCTGTTTGAGTATTTCAGGGTGTCAAAGTTTATAGCCTAAAAGTTTAATTCATCCATTTGGGAAGTCCATGTGAAACACAGCTTAAGGGATATGCAAATCAGAGGGCTTTTTGAGCATGTTAGGATAGAAAAACCTTTCAGTTTCTTTAAAGCATGCTAAGTCTTAAACTTTAGTGTCATTTAAGAAATGTTAAATATATAAGATTTCCCTAAAAATCCTACGTACTGATGTATACTTTATTCTTTTGGCTTGTCTGTTAAAGATAATAGCAGGAAGAGTTGAAAATTTAAGTCTTGAAATATTCTTGAAAGAATCTGCTGCCATGGGAAGTGGGACCAAGAGAGGGTAGTCCAGATTGTCTCTCCTCACCACACTTGATGTGGATAATTAAATATACAATGTGATTAAAAAAAAACTCAAAAGATATAAATGAGCACCTGAGTGATGGATACACCATAATTGGAGCTCCTAAAGAAAACTTAAAGAATTTAAGTGCCATCTAAACAGCTATTTCTATGTGGTTCATACTTTGACAATACTTATTAAGCAATTGAAAATGTTTTATATTGTTCAGTGAGATGTCACTCTGTAAGATTTATTTTTTTTTATATTTGTTATAAGGCTGTGTTAATGAACTTCTGTAACACAGCTGAGGAGAGGGAAGATACTTAACCCCATCCAGCTGAATGGGCCAGGTAGCTTTCCTTCTAATTATGGACATAATCAGGAAGGTCCTATAAATTTTTTGGTAGTGCAGTTTATAAAGCACAGCTGGAATAGATTTCTAACTTTACAGAATATTTGATAAATTGGAACCTAGAAAAGTAGTATTTAATGGCATCTAGAGAAATTATGGCTTAAGTATTTCATTAAAGCTGCATACGTATGTCAAGTTATTTTGGGCTTTATAAATTCATTTAACTGAGGACCTGTCTTTGCTTCCTGAGCAGTTCAGACAAGGCTGTTACAGATGCCGGTGGTGCTGGATCAGTGTGGTTTGCTTGTTTTGATTAAAATGAGTCATGTTACTTTCTTTTGTTTCCGTTTGTTTTGAGTTTGGGTCTGTCTTTTTGCCATTTCCTTGAAAGAAGGAGAAAGCATGCAGTTAGGCTCCACCAACTATCCAGGGGTGCACACAGACCAGTGCACAGGAGTCACTAGTTCTAATGCCAGCAGTACCAACCGGTACAGCTCACTTAAAGCTACCTTTGCCTGCAGGTGTGGAGTCTGTTCAATAAATGTGACTTGGGAAATAACAAGCATTAGCCAAAAATCTGAGTCCCATTTCCAGATAGGGCCATGTGTGTGAGAAGGGGTAGGGGCTTTTGCATGTACTTTAGTTTCTCATGTCTTTTTGTGCTCACACCTTCCCTTTTAGGTGCCTCTCCAGTCATCTTCCTTTTTTTTTTTTTTTTTTTTCCCATCTAATTTTAGATTTAAAAAAGTCTAATCTTAAGCTTTTCAGAAATGAAGACCACACACAGCTTGGGCTTGATGTCAGTTCTGGCTTGCTTTCTCAGCTAACCCAAAGTTTTCTCTTGTTAGCTTTATATAGGATCTTTCTATCCCTTTTGGCATGCTGGGCCCTTCATATCTTGTTCTACACTTACCTTTCCCTGCCTCCTTTTCTTGATTTCTTTGCCTACCTGTCTCATCCTATTTGCACCCCAGTTGGCTTAAAAAAGCCATATGAGGCAAATAGGACCGCTTTCTTTCCTTCCTTCCTAAAATCAGGCTGCATGGACTCTTAACATCATGTTGCTTAGATGTCATTAGCAGGGCCAGAAAGCCATGTTCTTTATGTTGTGTCTCAAAGTCTTGTTCTGCCCTGAGCTGTGGAAGCCTCTAATGAGGGTAGTCGGTTTAATCTCTTCTTAAATATATGTAACTGCTGTAGGGATGCTGATGTCTATTTGCAAGAAAGTACTGAGAGGCTAACATGGAACCTCAATAATACAGGTAGTGAAGGCAGTTGTCTCCACCCCTTCCCTTTGTTTTTCCTGGAAATTGGAAGATTGGATACATTTAAAAGGATTGATTTTTGTAATAGAACTTGGTAGCTAACTTCGAACTAATCTTTGTGTAGGCATACTGCAAATGCTCAAAGACTTCTTACTTGAAAAGAGTATCATATACAAAGCATACTTATGCCTTAGAGGTCTCTGAGCCTGGTTACCAGGCTTGAAGTGCCTGCTTCTCTACACAGACCATCAGTCAGCCTTCATATAGAAGGCTTTTACAGAGGTCACAGAACCATTCTGCTATGAGGAAATTAACACATTTGGGGGTAGAAGGAAAGTGTCTGGAAAAGCTATTGCATACCTAAATAATAAGATTACTGTGTTGGTGTTTTGTTGTTTAAAATGCTTTTGGTTATTGTCTTGATGAGTGCCTGCTCTGATATGGTTCAGGAAATCCTGTGTTCTTGAGCTTGGAAAGTTTGTTTCTGTTCAGGAGACTGCTAATGATGACAGCTTGGTTGAACTTGAACTGCTGGAGTGGACTATGGAAAATATGGCTAGAGTGTGAAAAGTGAGGAGATGCTGTCTGTCTGCTGAGCCACAGCAACGGGCAGAAGTCTAATATGCTGCATCCATGCATTCTTGCAGTCAAGAACTAGCTACAGACAGACTTTGTGTGAGACACTGAGGACTGGGGGTGAGGGAAGCAAAAGAAGTAATTTTTTCATCAAGATACATCTGTAGGGCATTGGTAGATAGTAGTGATGAAAATTTGTTATGTAGTGCAGGTCTAGTTATCTCAATCTTGCCTAGCACATATTAGTCACTAGGAAGTCAGTATCTGAAGTGACCCAGTCTCAGGATTTTCAAAGACTCTGTTCTGGTTCTGGGATCTTCTTCTTTCTCTTAGTTTATACTAGACTCTGGCAGCAGTTCAGATAGTCCAGCAGAGCTTTAAAGAACAGGAACCCAAGGATGTTTTTGAGCCTGCTCCTCCTACTATACCAGGGCAGGTCAGGATCTGTGCTCTTATGAGCTGCCTGTGGGATCACAGTGTGCCTTGCCACCTTACTCGGTCAGAGGCAGCTGTAGGTCTTTGAAATGGTGACTTGCTCCTTCATGTTCGCTGCTGGAACAGCCGTCTCCTCTTCCCTCTGGGAAGTGAGGGGAAGGGCACCTGTCAGAGGCATCCACTCTTTCACTAGGTGGGCTGTACTTCAGGTTGGGATCTCTTCAACCAGATTTGCTAAGAACATCAGTCTGCAGATGCTTTGAAACAATGCATGCTTCTACTAGCTTGCTTCTTTAATTTGGCAGCAGTGTGTGTTTTGATAATACCAGGTACTGGTGTGGCACACAAAGGTGTTCTTGAGTACTGCAGAGAAGCATAAGTGCCACCTGTCTTAGCAAATGTGGTGATTTTCTCTCTCAAATTCTCTCAATGTACGCTTGAGCTCTAAGAGGAGAAACTAATTGACTTTATTGGTTCATACTCTACCAGGAGCATAAGCATGTTCCATGTCAAAGTTAAGCCTAGTCTTTATACAGAATATATGTGAAGAATAAAAATTTTTACCTTTTTGGTAAAAGATACAATTATTGCTGTAGATGGACACCCTTCACCCTTCTGTCTGTGTGTAAAACCTGCGGCTGATACGAAGTTATTGAAACTTATTTGAAGAGTTGCTTCTTAGTTACCTGGCTTGTGCCTTTCCAAGCTGTTCACAGCTGTCCTTCATAGGTGAAAGGAAAAGGCCTCTTAAGTTGCTGGTATCTATTAAGCTGGCTTATTGCAACATACTTCTTGCATTCCATTATTTTTTACATGTAACTGAATAACTTTATGCTGGCAAATGTTGCAATACCTGTTAGACCAGTCCTGGAATAACAAATATGAGAAGGTAATTTTATTCTGAATGCTTGTTTGGTGGTGAAGCCTGATTTTGTTAAACTTTCAAATGTGCTTAGTCTGATATACTTTCCATGCCTCTTGCATAACAATTAGCGTATGTTTTTGCTCAAATAACTGAACTTTGAAGGTTGGCATGTATTCGCAATAAGAAATGTGGTTGTGGCAGAGGTCCAGATTTTACCCTTGAACATGCTTGTGAGAGCCAAGTAAATATATTTGAAGGCAGAATTTCACATGAAACACAGGAAAATAGCTTTCTGGCTTTGTTTCTGAATGCATAGATACAGGAGGAGAAAATATTTGATGTGGAAATAGTACAGATCAGGAATACTGTTGTAAACTGGAATCTACAAAGAAATCTTAAAATTGAAGAACTTGCTTGTTAGTTGATGAGAGAGGGTTTTGTGACAGTGGCACATCTGGCAGTGCAGTTGCCTTCACAGCATAAGAGAGGTGTTAAATTTGCAAGACTTGTCACTTTTTTGACTCTAGCTCCTCAGAGTACTGTTCCCTGATCAGAGAAGTATGATGTTTTTCTAATGTATTGGCTCTCTTAGCATTTCCTATTTTTAAGATGAGTTCTTGCACAGAGAATGTGTGTGCCATGAAATTTCAATCTAAAGGTAAGAAAACTTTGCAGAAGTTTCACGAACATATCGAATAACATATGACTTTCATATTTCTGTATTGATGTGGCTGCATACCTAATTTTAGGCTTAATTAGATGATGAATAATGCTGTATTTGTATTAATGGGGGAAACCAGCATTGCAGAAACTGTTAGGTGGGAAGATTGAACAAAGAACCCTGAACGGAGCAGCTGGCTAAAAACCCCCAACCTTGAAGTGTTAGCATCACAGAAATCACTTAGGATTGTAACTTACACTATCTTCACACTTCTGGTTTTCCCTTGCCATTTTATGCTAATATATGATGTTTTTACTATGGTGTAACTGAGCTTATTGTGTTTCTGTGCTGCGCTTGCTCATGTGAGCTGCTGTGCAGATGCTACCCTTAACTTTCCCTCTGCATCTAAACCTCTTGGGTATGTAATGCTTACCGAGAGGGTACTGGATCTTCCATTTGTGACATTTCCGTTTCCTCTGAACTTGCTGTTTCAGAGGTTGTTGTGGACGAAAGTGCAACCTTAACTGTAGGCCTTGGGGTAGAACTGTGACAAATGCATCCTACAGAGCTAGCAATCAGATGTGGATGGTCAAAATGGGGTTGTTCCTAGAGACAAAGGAGCATTCTTGTGTTTTTCTGTTTCAAATGCTCGCCTGCATTCATCTGAAACTGAATACAAGGTTACTTGTTGTACCTGTGGCCTCTGTAAGAGAAGGCAAAGAAACAAGACAAGTATCTTAGAGCTGATACGATCTTGCTTTTGGGAAAGTTCAGTGCCTTCCAAATACTCTCTTCCTTGCTGGCAAGTAGGCTGTGGTGAAATATGTCCGTTTTAACTGTAGTGGCA
>JANHGB010011604.1:0-10693 GCA_026283785.1 Coracopsis vasa | reverse complement strand
CTGTCTTTCAGAGCTCTGCAGAGTCCAGCAGCCTAAAACCCCTTACTTGTCAGGCTCATCTCCACCAAATTAAATAGGAAAAGCATTTGTAAGGCAAGTTCCTATTTTTGCCTTCGTGTTGGCATTTCAAAACTTTCCCCAGAACCAGCTCCAGTGTTTTAAAGAAAGTGCCATGTGGGAGGGGAGAAATAGTGCTGAGCAAGAGCAGGAACAGCACAGCAAGGCTCTCCGCCAGGGTTTGCCTCGTCATCCTGAAATTCAGTTCTGAGGGAGCTGTGAGTCACTTTAATGTGTACAAGTGAAAAATTGGAAAGTAGAAAAGTAGAAAGTTTGAACAAACCCAAGGAGAGCTATGGGCTTTTATTCCCAGTTCTCTGCTGCCTGCTCAGCTTTAGCTTTTCCTGCCTGCTTCTCTGTCTCACCCTTGGATTTTCTCAGCCCTCATCTGATCAGTAATTTTCAGTTTTATGTCCACAGCCTTGCTGGTTTTGTTACTCCAATGCTGCAAAGGAAGTATGCCAATGTCCAAGAAGAAAAGGGAGAGTGGGTAGGTCATACCACGCCTCTGCCAAGTTCATACCTATGCCATCATTGACCTGCTAAATTGACTGTGGTGTCTTCCTGCTGGCTGCCCCAGACAGTCATGGCTGCTCCAGAATCTGTTATCCGTCTGTCAGTGCTCAGGAGACAGGTGAGGACTAAAAAGGGGAGTCTTCAGGGAGAAGAGAAAATGAGATGGAATATTTCCCTGACTCTGGAATTAATGTCCTTCACTGCAAAAGTTAAGGCAAGTCCAGACAGGAATTCTATCTCTCAGTCAAGCGTTGAGAGAGAGAAATAGAAAAGAAACATAACTAATTTGATATGGTTGTTTCTGGTCCTTGAGTAAGGAAGAATCAATAGCTCCTGGAGCAGATGCAGATGGGTTAGGCAGCAGTGTGGGCAGTTCTGGTCAAAACCTCATCAGCCATCAACGGATGCCAAATTGTTTTTCTCTTCAGACAGCAGATAGTGTGAAAGACACATCTACCCCAAAATTCAGTGCTCTTCTAGTAGTGCAGGAGACACCAGTTCCCAGCCTGCTTGACTTCAGGAAAACAAGGGCTTGCCTTGCTCGTTGCCCTTTCAGATGATAATGTAAAAGCATCCTCTGGTTTTGATGGCTATTAAAAAGAAATAAATTAAAAGGTCACATGGGCTGAGATTTATGATAAAACTTTGATCGTTGTGCAGAGGTTTGCTGCGTCATGGCAGAGAATGAGGAAACTGCTGTTGGCCTTTTCTCTTTAAATTCAGAAGGGAGGATACGTAGGTTTTTTCTCCATCCATAGAAGTGATTAAAATTAGTGCATTGTAAAAAAAGCATTCTATATAAAGATGGTTTTATTGAACTACTGGATCATGTGATTTGCTTTCTCCTGATTTTGTTGGGTTTTCTTTCAGATTACAAAGCATGGTAACTGAGCCTTTTTATTTCTTACAGTTCTACTGATCTATCTTTTCCTTCTTGCTTCTTCCACGTAGTTTGCATAACAGTCAGTCATCTGCACCACCTCATCTAATTATATGACAATGCCTTAAGACTTTTGATGAGGGATAAAAAGCATGATTAGGGCTTTCTGCTTAGTTATTTCTGATGTCTATTTTTATAGCTTCATTAACAAATTAGAGGGAATACGCACAAAAGTCAACATACAGTCCAAAAATGAAGAGACCAGTGAACAACGCATTTCAGGTTTTCTAATGGTCCACAGGACTCAATTTCAGTCAGTAATTTCACTTAAGGAACTGCAGCTGATTACAGATTAAGCTAAGTGGAGGTCATAAAAATTTCTGTCATACCATAGCTGCTCATTAGCCATTGTGAAATAAAAGAGTTTGATCCACCCACAACACTACCTCAGGTTGTCTGCCTCAGAAACTTACCCTGGGAATAAAGCTTCTGTACTACTAATGAAAATTGCCAAAACAACAGCTACTTTGGAGAAAAACATTACAAAATTCCTCATAATCAGGGTCTGCCCATGTTTGCTGTTATTTAGAAAACAGCTTTCTTTTGGGAGGAGGAAATGATCATGACGTGTGACCATAACTCCAGTCATCTCAGTTATCTGCCTCTGAAAGTGACTGAAAAGAGATATGTAGAGATGAATAACAGAATAGGAATCCTCCCCCATGGTATACTCCCAGCACCCAAAAATGACTATCACATTGACCTTAAGAAAGAAAGGTATGGTATGTAAAAGCAATAAATTAAAAAAAGAAGGAAGAGTCTACAGTGAGCGAAGTTGAAATGTGCTATGCTGTAGGAGTAGCAGCAAGAACGACAATTTAGCAGGAAATACCACTCTGATCAGCAACTCTGTGTACTTCTGACTACAAATCATGAGAAGCAAAAAGAGGAGAAGAGGAGGCTGCTTGGGATTAGGCATTTACAACATTTCCATAGGCGCATCTCCCCTACCTCCACCTCATCCTATAGCTCATTTCAACAACCAGAAGGCCATACCCATGTGCCTGCTGGCTGGTGAACAGGGAGCATCATCCCCATGTGCCTGCAGAGGGGCCATTTCAAGTCAACAAGTACATCTCCAGGAAAAACATCTTTATTTTTATTAGTGCAACCACTGTCCTGTGGCCTCTTTTCTGAAGTTTGTTTCTGAGTCTTTCAACAGCTGTAAACATCCAGCTGTCTTCTGTTTCAACTGACAGAGCTTTCTGAGCAGTTTTCCTAGCCTGCGCTTCTGCGGTTCACAACTCTGACATGAGCCATCTTTGCATGGGATAGAAAGTCACTTCGTGCAATCAGCAGGCCAATGTTTTATGGATCATTAGGCAGCCCAGCACAGGAGGATTGTTTGGAGGAGCACAGGGCAAATGGAGGGTACAGTGATGGACATTTTCACTCCCTCCCTCATACTCTAAATCCTGAACGCTTGAAAAATTTATGCTTATGCACAGATTCTTTGGTAAGAGGACAAAACAAAATCTGATAATGTTTCTTTTAGGCAAGTCTCAACAAAATCATAGCTCTTTCTTGCCAAATAATGAGAATGCTGTTTTTCCTTCTTTTTTTTGAAGGCATCGTATGAATTTTTGAAGTCTTGGGTTATTGCCCTGGGGAATGGCCTATAATTTGAGTGACTGAACATGCTGTCTTTGTTTTGACTTTGAATGGGGTTGGTTCTAAATAAGTTATGAATAGCAAGAAAAATGCAGCAAACAAATACAGAAGCAACCATGTGACCAGCCCAGACAAGACTAGCCTTTTGTATCCAAGGAAATCATGTGATGGGAAGTGGATCTGCTCACATTGCAAATGACAATTAAAAATCCCAGTGATGACTGGAAACTTCATGTGATTATCATGCAAATTGTTTATGTGCTGCCTTACCCTTTTCATGGTGGGCTTGCTCAGGTAGCAGAGGAAGGTCATACAAGTCAAGACGAAGACACAAGAGGCATTCAGGGTGGGTAAGCCATTGGAGGCACCTACACAGAAAGGCAGGGAGCCCATGAAGGGTAATAGGGCATTCAGGCCACCACAGGCATATTCTTCTATGGTAGGGGTGAGATAAGGGTGGGGAGCTGGGGTTGAGGACAAACTTCTTCTAGAAGAGGCCCAGGAGCAGGGGCTCTGGCAGTTGTGTGGGCACAGGGTTGCTCAAGCAGTGGGGCAGATTCACTTTCCCCAGTTGGTGCATCCGGATAATCTGATTTGCCATCACTTCAGGGCTCCCAGATTGTCTTGGTCCAACTCCCCCCTCATCAATCAGCTAGAGAGGTGCTACTCTTGGACAGTACAGAGCATTCTTCTTGCTTTTACTGCGTGTGTACCCACCAAATATGGTATACAGGCTGTGTTTGTCCTCCAGGAAGGGACAAAGAGGTGTCTCCATGCATATTGTGGCCACCTCAAGGGAGAGTTTCCTGGCTTCCCTCCTCTGGTTTTGTACCGAGCCTGGCAGCAGCAGACCGAGCAGCTCCAGCAGTCCCCAGGCTGCAGATGCTTCTGGACCCAATAACTGGTATGAACAAATATTTACAGGATTATAAAAAACAAGTCTGTATAAAAAGAAATATTTCTTTATTAACTTTGGTCAAGGCCTATAAACTTCAAGTTAATAAGAACTTTATCCCTGTTTTTTGCTTTAGAGCTGATCTAATTAGGGTTCAGTCCTTTTGTGGTTTGAACTGAAACTTATGCTCTAAATCCTACCATGTAGGCAATGTGCTGATGTATGGGAATGAAGGGATGGGCTAGAAATATAAATACACTGAGGGGAATACAAAAAAAGAAAGGGAAATACAAAGTAAAATGACAATTTAAATGACAAAAAAAGAGTAAGCAATAGTTTGGTTCACATAAAGTAGGTAAGGAAAATACTTCAAACGTAGTTTTTATCTTAGCTACATCTCTTTGAAAACTATGAAAATGTCTGTAGCTGGCTGAAGATCCTGTGGGAAAACATTTGCATTTTAGCAGCGTTATCTTCTTAGTCTGTTCCTATGACTTCTGTGTACTGCTGTTGTGACAACAGATCAGTTACAGCTATCACAGTTTCCAATTGAATTTGGATTAATGGGTCATTTTAAGGTCTTCTCTAAATCAACTGAGTGCTCCACATAAATTATATGTGAGTCAGGGTATTTTGGAAGTAAAGAAAATGTTTTCTAAAGCCCATACGTTGCTATAGATTTTTTTTAGCTTCATTGTGCCTTTGTCCTTTTTCCAGTGGAAAATGAAGAAAAACGTAGTCCAGGATACTGCGCAAACTTTCTTTGTTTAAATGTATGGTGTTAATATTTCATTCTAGTTCTTCACAGCATACAAACTTGAAGCACAGTGAAGTAAATGGGGTAGCTGGAATTCACAAACATAGCTGCAAATCCTATTAGCAGTTAAAGACAGCAGGTCTGAAATGCTCTCTAGTGTGCATAAAATCTTTTATTGCACAAGAGTCAGTTTGGGATGAATGACATTTGCAACTTAGAGGTAAAAATACCTGGCAAAATCGTTCTATTAAGCAAGCCTACCTTTTCCCGAAAAAGCCTACTAAGCCACTCAAAATTTAACATTTGATAGAGGAGAGAGGAAAACAGCCAAGAGTGGTTCCAAACAGCCGGGATATCTTTGTCAAGTGCAGGAGCTGCGTTGTGACAACAGACGAGGCTGTTACGTGGCAACTGAAGAAAAACGGGAGTGTGTTTAGTTTCCAGCAGCACTAAAGTAAACAGGTAAGAGCATGAGGCTGGATGGGGATGTATATCTGTTGCATACTGGAAAGTGCCATCCGGGATATCTACACGCATTCCCAGTGCATGCTCTTCCAGCCAACACTTCCCACATCCATGTCCAGGTCTAATTCAATTGTATAAGCAACCTTTTTCTAGTGCCTATAACACAGCCACCATGCAGGAAGAAATACAGTCAGCTTTTAAAATGGCCTATCAGTCCCAGAAGCTCAGCAGTAGACACTGCACTGACATGTAACAGGCTTGACTACATGGCTGTGATCTGCACTGTCTTCGTGTGACCGTATCCTATAGCCCATCCTAATGTGTGTAGAGGTAACGTCTTAATAACACACAGACTTTAAAATCTGACCACCTCTCTCTGCTTCTTACCAAAGGCCGTAGTGTTTACCAAAGCTTACCAAAGGCCGAGTATCTCCCTGGGGGAAAAAAAAGAGAAAGAAATAAAAGAAAAGTAATTTCCCCTGAAAGATTTGCCTTTACTCAGAGACACCTAATGATAGCAAATGCAGCATTTTCCTTTGTAACTTGTTCCAGCAGCTAATAGCCTCACAGCTGAAAACGCCTGTCACTGTTTCTGATTTGAATGCACTTGGATTTAGCTTGCAGTATTAAGAGTCTTTTTTTCCCCCCTCACACAGGAAATTGCACACAGAAACTCAATCTCCCTTCAGTTTGTTTTGAAGAATTAACAGATTCTTCCTGTCTCCAAGTACACGACAGTTTTTCCAGCCTTCAACTCATTTTGGCGACTCTTTGCTGCAGCCTCTGTAGCCCTTCAAGTCCCTTTGAAAATGGGGACACCAGAATTACGTGCTAGTATCTATGTTGACAACAGAGCTAAATTTACCTCACTGCTCTTCTGATTGTATACGCAGGATCTCGGCTGCTGACACTGCCGTAGGGTGACTGTGCTGGTCCTTGTACACCATCACCTCTCCAGCTGCTGTAGGGAGCTGATATTTCTGAGGATACGGCTCCCCACCCTGCAGGGATGTCCTGGCTCTTTTCCAGATGTGGTCCTCTGAGGCGTGATCCCCACTTGGCAGCAGTATCCAGGCACATTTGAGTTGTGACGCCACACCTGATGGCGGGTATACCCAGAAGGACTCATGGATGCCCTAGAACTGATGTAGACGTTGAAGCCCAACTTCCCTGAGTGATCATGGTCATTTTGGATCACCATCCTTTCCTCATCACTGTGCCTTTCTTCACCATCTATATCTATTACTGGAAATATATCAAATATGGATGCTTCTCTGTTTGAAGTGTTGAGCAGAGTTCAACCCTAATACAGATCTCTGTGCAACATGACTAGAAATGACTATTTATGAGTACCCACGGACAAACAATTTTTTGCCTCTGTCATACAGACAGCTTAGGGCGTTTAGTCTGTTATATTGATAGCGCTAGCCCATGTACCATGTAGGATTTCCTTAAGAAGAATGTAAGTATACTTATTCTGCTGTCAAGCTCCTTTATCACACAAACTTGTAATCTCCTCAAAAAAGGAAATCAGGCTTTCTTTATGAACAGATTGGTTTTCCATAAGGCCATGTAAATCAGCATTAATTAAATTCTCTGTCTTTGTTCTTTCTTTCATTTTCAAGGCCTTTTATTATTTTCTATTTGCTAATATCTTCTATCAGGCTCAATAGCTAGAGCTAGCCTGCTGCTGACACACAATCAGTGTGTTCACACGCTTCTGGTATTTGCATGATGCTCCAAGACCTCTACAAAATCAGTATCAGAATAGGCCATCTCGCTTTTTTGCTACCACTGATATAAATTCTTACTGAGTTATCATCTTAAATAGTTTGCCATCTCCCTCTAGCTGATATCACAGCAAGTATTTTTCTCCTGCTAGAATCAAACTTCCTCTAACAGTCTGTGATCCTGGTAGAAGATAGGCTGTACTGCAAAGAGGCAGTAGCACAGCACCAGCAGTGCACAAAAGCAACTGCTGAGGAGAGCTGATAAGGACAGGTAAATTGCCATAGGTGCTCTTCCAGCAGTTAGTCAGTGTAATTGTATTTTCTCTTGTTTTTCTACACAGTGTATGTTCTAATTTGTGTTTATTGTCTTTACATTCCCTACATTCACTTTTGTACGTATGCACATAGGCGTACATACACTCTCACACACCTAAGCTCCCGCTTTCACTATTAAAATGTTACTTTGGCCAAAGCTCTCATTGCAGAAGAGGCACTTTTTAGCAAGGTCTAAGAAAATCTTTGGATATACAACTTCTGTACCTGTTGATGCATCTTTCCCATATTGACCTAATCAAGCTAATGCAAACCCCAGTTTAACACAACTGATTAGCTGTCTTCCATTACTGGCTTGTTCAGGGGGCACATTCACACAATCCTCTCTTCCCCCTTTCCCACTGAATGGGTTTGAGTCCTTAGAACCATTTTTCAGCAGCACTGTGGAGTATATAGATAAAAGAGATCCCTTAATGGCTTGACTATGCAGAGGTCTCTGCAAAAGAGAAAAAAAAAAGGCTAGTAGATGATAGGAATGCTACTTACTTTATATACTGCAATAATTTAATTAAAAGCATAAATTATTATATACTTGTAGGCTAAATAGGCATCCCATAAAGAGCAAGTGAGAGCATTTAAGATGAGCTTGCCATTTGGTGAGTGCACCATAAAAGGGCATGTGTCACTCATTTAATTTAATGTATGATTAACAACTCCTGAACATGATTAGCACTTATCTAATTGTGATTGATGTGAGAAGTAGGTCAGCAGCCTTTCCACAAGTGCAGATTCATTGATTACCAAAATGGAAAAGCAAATACATTTGATCATCAGAGGTCCAAGGTTTTGGAAAGTTCCAGAAGCGCTTCCAGCAATGTCCCAGTAAATCTCTGATTACATCTGACATGAGTGGCTTTAACCATATCCCTGTTTTTTTCAAAGCCGGCGTTCAGCTCTAAGATGTTCTCCAACAGGTGGCCTTTAGCTGGACGGTTACCAGGTGACACTGGTGACAGCAGTAATCTGTCCATGTACATAAAATACAGGGGATGCGACAGAGTTGGGAGACACCATAAAGTACGAGGGGAAAGCCTCCAGATAAACTGTGGCCCGTTCTCTTCTTTTCCAGTTTTCTACTTTCAAAGATGAGCTTTTCTGACCTTTGCTCTTCTCTTAAAAATCCTGGGTTTGCTCATCCATTTGCTCGCTTCAGCCTTTCTCCAAGGGCATTTGTAAGGCAAACACCACATTTATTTCTGCCCTTCCCAAAGGATTTGGGTGCTACGAGTGCAGAGTGTCCTTTTTCTTTAAAAAACTAAGCTTTTCGGTGCTCTTCAAAATTTATAATCTGTTTCTTAGTTTCGGGGGGACTGCTTGGAGGACACGGTGTAGGTGTGTGACTTCATATAGGCATAGAACCTTGATTTTTTTGTTCTGTTAAGTTAAATCGGGACTTTATGGAAGAAGGAGTGTACTCCCTTCACCTCTGCTGGGTTGCTTACGTCCCTTGGGAGAGTTTGGCTCCTCTGCCAATGCTGTGACCAGAAAAGCTGGCAGTGTTTTATCAGCCAAAGGAAAGGGGCACAGTCTTTCCTCGGGGAAGTAAGAGGCAGCAGCCAGCTCTCCTGTGAAGCACAGTGCTGGCCAAGAATTAACTCTGGGAATTTGGGAAAGTCCCTCTTCTTCCATGGGGTGGAATGCTTCTCTGTGAATGAGATCCACACCTTGGGTCTCCCGGGGTGGCTGCACTGTTTCAGTACCCAGAGAGAGCCTGAGAATAGGCAATCAAATGCTCTGGATTTAGACACGCTGTCTTTTCCTCTCAAGGAGGTTAAACCATAGCCAAGCTTGCCAGCACTGAGCGAGCATACTCCAGGGAAGCAGGGCTGAAGAGACAGCAAGTCACCCATGCCAGAGTTTTGCTTCCATGTTATGCAACATGCTGGAGCTGCAGAGCCCCCAGCCTGCCCTCAGGTCAGGGATATTTCCCCTCCATCAAAAGGGTTTGAAATGAAATCTTCATGCTCAGCCAGCAGTGAGGGGTGGAAATTGGTACCTGGTGTCTGAGCTTCCAACGTTGTACTGTGGGGAAAGGGAGGAAAGAGTGTGGGGCATAGGATGAAAAAGCCAGATGTGAACCTTGCCTCTTTGGCTTGAGAGTCTATTTATTTCAGGCTTGCAAAGAAAAAAGTTAGGCTCAGTAACCACAGTGATAACAATATAAAAGAGCATTTATAACTGTGTTTATACTCCCATGGGTATTGCTTCAGCAGCATAAAAGGCCTTTAGACCATCCTTAGATGGTATTGTCTATTCAGACTGAAACCCTGCCTTACAGCCGTGCTTTTCCAGTGACATCCAGCCCCAGATGCCTGGCTGAAAGCAGAAGTTGTTGGTGAGCAAAGTAGAATAGGGGACTGCTGATGACGAAAGGAGAAGCAGATCTGCCCTCTTGTGTACAAGGCATCTACTGCATCTTTTTCTGAATCTGAAATTAATTCCTTGCAATAGTATATGAAGAAAATACACGAAAGCCTCGAGCATTTTAACCTTATCATAAAAAGAAGAACAAGAAAAGAAAGGATGAAGGATGAGATGACTTATTCCCAGGAATTAGTTTGTAGACCCAAATGTAACAGATCAATGCTGAGTAGCTTGGCCAGGAGAAGCTGCTTTGAAAACTTAGGCTATCAAACTAGAGACCATGAAAACCTGAGTAGTACAAAAACATCTAATAAAATTAGATAAATCTAATTGCCAGCAAAACTCAACCAGCTGCAAAATTATTGCCCATTAAAAGTAAGCAATTTATTTTATTTATTTTTTAATGAGGGAACAAAACAGCTTCAGTGTTTTCATTGCACTCGTCACTGCAGTAGGACCAAGAGAGAAGATTTCAGCTGAGGCAAGCATATGTTGCCAGCCTTAATTAAACCAGAGAGGGGCAGAAGCCAGCTGACTTCACAGGTTTGGTAAGGTCAAACTGAACTTCTATGTCCTCCTTCTTCCAGCTATTTTCTTCTGTAACATCACGGCCAGTTCCCTTAATCCCTCATCTTCCCAATTCCCACATATTACACGTGACACTTGTAAGAAATTATAACCTGGACAGCTTCTCTGGACACCAAGATCAAAAGATCAGATCCATGATGATTAGAAAATGCAGCACAGGGTATTTCCAGGGCAAAGCTCAGTCTTGTCCTGTCATGGCACGGGCAGACCAGGCTGCCAGTTTATAACCTGCTGTTCATTTCCTGCTTGCAAACAATTTAGTAACATCTGTTCAGACACAGAGAAAGCCCTGAAGTTGGGCTCGTTCTGCACTGGCCTTCTAGGAACAGATATTTGTCTTTTTTTCTTTTCTTTTTCTTTCTTTTTTTTTTTAATTTTTTTATTTTCTACTTTTTTTTTTTGAAATGTTTAACAAAAAAAAAAAAAAAGAGGGGGGG